>JAUPFR010000197.1:0-72933 GCA_036925125.1 Oreortyx pictus | reverse complement strand
GGGGGAACGCAAAGAGCAAGGGTGCGGGTTCGTGGGGGAACGCAAAGAGCAAGGGTGCGGGTTCGTGGGGGAACGCAAAGAGGAACCGTGCGGGTACGTGGGGGAACGCAAAGAGGAACCGTGCGGGTTCGTGGGGGAATGCAAAGAGCAAGGGTGCGGGTTCGTGGGGGAACGCAAAGAGGAACCGTGCGGGTTCGTGGGGGAACGCAAAGAGGAAGGGTGTGGGTTCGTGGGGAACGCAAAGAGGAACCGTGCGGGTTCGTGGGGGAACGCAAAGAGGAACCGTGCGGGTTCGTGGGGGAACGCAAGGAGCAACCGTGCGGGTTCGTGGGTGAACGCAAGGAGCAACCGTGCAGGTTCGTGGGGGAACGCAAAGAGGAACCGTGCGGGTTCGTGGGGGAACCGAAGGAGCCACCGTGCAGGTTCGTGGGGGAACGCAAAGAGGAACCGTGCGGGTTCGTGGGGGAACCGAAGGAGCCACCGTGCAGGTTCGTGGGGGAACGCAAAGAGCAACCGTGCGGGTTCGTGGGGGAACGCAAGGAGCAACCGTGCGGGTTCGTGGGGGAACGCAAAGAGCAAGGGTGCGGGTTCGTGGGGGAACGCAAGGAGCAACCGTGCAAGTTTGTGGGGGAACGCAAAGAGCAAGGGTGCGGGTTTGTGGGGGAACGCAAAGAGGAACCGTGCGGGTTTGTGGGGGAACGCAAAGAGGAACGGTGCGGGTTCGTGGGGGAACGCAAAGAGCAAGGGTGTGGGTTCGTGGGGGAACGCAAAGAGGAACCGTGCGGGTTCGTGGGGGAACGCAAAGAGGAACCGTGCGGGTTCGTGGGGGAACGCAAAGAGCAAGGGTGCGGGTTCGTGGGGGAACGCAAAGAGCAAGGGTGCGGGTTCTTGGGGGAACGCAAGGAGGAATGGTGCGGGTTCGTGGGGGAACGCAAAGAGCAAGGGTGCGGGTTCGTGGGGGAACGCAAAGAGGACCCGTGCGGGTTCGTAGGGGAACGCAAAGAGGAACCGTGCGGGTTCGTGGGGGAACGCAAAGAGCAATGGTGCTTGTTCGTGGGGGAACGCAAAGAGCAAGGGTGCGGGTTCGTGGGGGAACGCAAAGAGGAACCGTGCGGGCTCGTGGGGGAACGCAAAGAGGAACCGTGCGGGTTCGTGGGGGAACGCAAAGAGCAAGGGTGCGGGTTCGTGGGGGAACGCAAAGAGCAAGGGTGTGGGTTCGTGGGGGAACGCAAAGAGGAACCGTGCGGGTTCGTGGGGGAACGCAAAAAGGAACGGTGCGGGTTCATGGGGGAACGCAAAGAGGAACCGTGCGGGATCGTGGGGGAACGCAAAGAGGAACCGTGCGGGTTCGTGGGGGAACGCAAAGAGCAAGGGTGCGGGTTCGTGGGGGAACGCAAAGAGCAAGGGTGCGGGTTCGTGGGGGAACGCAAAGAGCAAGGGTGCGGGTTCGTGGGGGAACGCAAAGAGGAACCGTGCGGGTTCGTGGGGGAACGCAAAGAGCAAGGGTGCGGGTTCGTGGGGGAACGCAAAGAGGAACGGTGCGGGTTCGTGGGGGAACGCAAAGAGGAAGGGTGTGGGTTCGTGGGGGAACGCAAAGAGGAACCGTGCGGGTTCGTGGGGGAACGCAAAGAGGAACCGTGCGGGTTCGTGGGGGAACGCAAGGAGCAACCGTGCGGGTTCGTGGGTGAACGCAAGGAGCAACCGTGCAGGTTCGTGGGGGAACGCAAAGAGGAACCGTGCGGGTTCGTGGGGGAACCGAAGGAGCCACCGTGCAGGTTCGTGGGGGAACGCAAAGAGCAACCGTGCGGGTTCGTGGGGGAACGCAAAGAGGAACCGTGCGGGTTCGTGGGGGAACGCAAAGAGCAACCGTGCGGGTTCGTGGGGGAACGCAAGGAGCAACCGTGCAGGTTTGTGGGGGAACGCAAAGAGCAACCGTGCGGGTTTGTGGGGGAACGCAAAGAGGAACCGTGCGGGTTTGTGGGGGAACGCAAAGAGGAACGGTGCGGGTTCGTGGGGGAACGCAAAGAGCAAGGGTGTGGGTTCGTGGGGGAACGCAAAGAGGAACCGTGCGGGTTCGTGGGGGAACGCAAAGAGGAAGGGTGCGGGTTCGTGGGGGAACGCAAAGAGCAATGGTGCTTGTTCGTGGGGGAACGCAAAGAGCAAGGGTGCGGGTTCGTGGGGGAACGCAAAGAGGAACCGTGCGGGCTCGTGGGGGAACGCAAAGAGGAACCGTGCGGGTTCGTGGGGGAACGCAAAGAGGAACCGTGCGGGTTCGTGGGGGAACGCAAAGAGGAACCGTGCGGGTTCGTGGGGGAACGCAAAGAGGAACCGTGCGGGTTCGTGGGGGAACGCAAAGAGCAAGGGTGCGGGTTCGTGGGGGAACGCAAAGAGGAACCGTGCGGGTTCGTGGGGGAACGCAAAGAGCAAGGGTGCGGGTTCGTGGGGGAACGCAAAGAGCAAGGGTGCGGGTTCGTGGGGGAACGCAAAGAGCAAGGGTGTGGGTTCGTGGGGGAACGCAAAGAGGAACCGTGCGGGTTCGTGGGGGAACGCAAAAAGGAACCGTGCGGGTTCGTGGGGGAACGCAAAGAGGAACCGTGCGGGATCGTGGGGGAACGCAAAGAGGAACCGTGCGGGTTCGTGGGGGAACGCAAAGAGCAAGGGTGCGGGTTCGTGGGGGAACGCAAAGAGCAAGGGTGCGGGTTCGTGGGGGAACGCAAAGAGCAAGGTTGCAGGTTCGTGGGGGAACGGAAAGAGGAACCGTGCGGGTTCGTGGGGGAACGCAAAGAGCAAGGGTGCGGGTTCGTGGGGGAACGCAAAGAGGAACCGTGCGGGTTCGTGGGGGAACGCAAAGAGGAACGGTGCGGGTTCGTGGGGGAACGCAAAGAGCAAGGGTGCGGGTTCGTGGGGGAACTCAAAGAGCAAGGGTGCGGGTTCGTGGGGGAACGCAAAGAGCAAGGGTGCGGGTTCGTGGGGGAACGCAAAGAGCAAGGATGCGGGTTCGTGGGGGAACGCAAAGAGCAACCGTGCGGGTTCGTGGGGGAACGCAAAGAGCAAGGGTGCGGGTTCGTGGGGGAACGCAAAGAGCAACCGTGCGGGTTCGTGGGGGAACGCAAAGAGCAAGGGTGTGGGTTCGTGGGGGAACGCAAAGAGGAACCGTGCGGGTTCGTGGGGGAACGCAAAGAGGAACCGTGCAAGTTCGTGGGGGAACGCAAGGAGCAACCGTGCGGGTTCGTGGGGGAACGCAAAGAGGAACCGTGCGGGTTCGTGGGGGAACACAAGGAGCAACCGTGCAGGTTCGTTGGGGAACGCAAAGAGCAACCGTGCGGGTTCTTGGGGAACGCAAAGAGGAACCGTGCGGGTTCGTGGGGGAACGCAAAGAGCAACCGTGCTGGTTTGTGGGGGAACGCAAGGAGCAACCGTGCTGGTTTGTGGGGGAACGCAAAGAGCAACCGTGCAGGTTTGTGGGGGAACGCAAAGAGGAACCGTGCGGGTTTGTGGTGGAACGCAAAGAGGAACGGTGCGGGTTCGTGGGGGAACTCAAAGAGCAAGGGTGTTGGTTCGTGGGGGAACGCAAAGAGCAACCGTGCGGGTTCGTGGGGGAACGCAAAGAGCAAGGGTGCGGGTTCGTGGGGGAACGCAAAGAGCAAGGGTGCGGGTTCGTGGGGGAACGCAAAGAGCAAGGGTGCAGGTTCGTGGGGCAACGCAAAGAGGAACCGTGCGGGTTCGTGGGGGAACGCAAAGAGGAACGGTGCGGGTTCGTGGGGGAACGCAAAGAGCAACGGTGCGGGTTCGTGGGGGAACGCAAAGAGCAAGGGTGCGGGTTCGTGGGGGAACGCAAAGAGGAACCGTGCGGGTTCGTGGGGGATCGCAAAGAGCAAGGGTGTGGGTTCGTGGGGGAACGCAAAGAGGAACCGTGCGGGTTCGTGGGGGAACGCAAAGAGGAACCGTGCAAGTTCGTGGGGGAACGCAAGGAGCAACCGTGCGGGTTCGTGGGGGAACGCAAAGAGGAACCGTGCGGGTTCGTGGGGGAACGCAAGGAGCAACCGTGCAGGTTCGTTGGGGAACGCAAAGAGCAACCGTGCGGGTTCTTGGGGAACGCAAAGAGGAACCGTGCGGGTTCGTGGGGGAACGCAAAGAGCAACCGTGCTGGTTTGTGGGGGAACGCAAGGAGCAACCGTGCAGGTTTGTGGGGGAACGCAAAGAGCAACCGTGCAGGTTTGTGGGGGAACGCAAAGAGGAACCGTGCGGGTTTGTGGTGGAACGCAAAGAGGAACGGTGCGGGTTCGTGGGGGAACTCAAAGAGCAAGGGTGTTGGTTCGTGGGGGAACGCAAAGAGCAACCGTGCGGGTTCGTGGGGGAACGCAAAGAGCAAGGGTGCGGGTTCGTGGGGGAACGCAAAGAGCAAGGGTGCGGGTTCGTGGGGGAACGCAAAGAGCAAGGGTGCAGGTTCGTGGGGCAACGCAAAGAGGAACTGTGCGGGTTCGTGGGGGAACGCAAAGAGGAACGGTGCGGGTTCGTGGGGGAACGCAAAGAGCAACGGTGCGGGTTCGTGGGGGAACGCAAAGAGCAAGGGTGCGGGTTCGTGTGGGAACGCAAAGAGCAAGGGTGCAGGTTCGTGGGGGAACGGAAAGAGGAACCGTGCGGGTTCGTGGGGGAACGCAAAGAGCAAGGGTGCGGGTTCGTGGGGGAACGCAAAGAGGAACCGTGCGGGTTCGTGGGGGAACGCAAAGAGGAACGGTGCGGGTTCGTGGGGGAACGCAAAGAGCAAGGGTGCGGGTTCGTGGGGGAACTCAAAGAGCAAGGGTGCGGGTTCGTGGGGGAACGCAAAGAGCAAGGGTGCGGGTTCGTGGGGGAACGCAAAGAGCAAGGATGCGGGTTCGTGGGGGAACGCAAAGAGCAACCGTGCGGGTTCGTGGGGGAATGCAAAGAGCAAGGGTGCGGGTTCGTGGGGGAACGCAAAGAGCAACCGTGCGGGTTCGTGGGGGAACGCAAAGAGCAAGGGTGTGGGTTCGTGGGGGAACGCAAAGAGTAAGGGTGCGGGTTCGTGGGGGAACGCAAAGAGGAACCGTGCAAGTTCGTGGGGGAACGCAAGGAGCAACCGTGCGGGTTCGTGGGGGAACGCAAAGAGGAACCGTGCGGGTTCGTGGGGGAACGCAAGGAGCAACCGTGCAGGTTCGTTGGGGAAAGCAAAGAGCAACCGTGCGGGTTCTTGGGGAACGCAAAGAGGAACCGTGCGGGTTCGTGGGGGAACGCAAAGAGCAACCGTGCTGGTTTGTGGGGGAACGCAAGGAGCAACCGTGCTGGTTTGTGGGGGAACGCAAAGAGCAGCCGTGCAGGTTTGTGGGGGAACGCAAAGAGGAACCGTGCGGGTTTGTGGTGGAACGCAAAGAGGAACGGTGCGGGTTCGTGGGGGAACTCAAAGAGCAAGGGTGTTGGTTCGTGGGGGAACGCAAAGAGCAACCGTGCGGGTTCGTGGGGGAACGCAAAGAGCAAGGGTGCGGGTTCGTGGGGGAACGCAAAGAGCAAGGGTGCGGGTTCGTGGGGGAACGCAAAGAGCAAGGGTGCAGGTTCGTGGGGCAACGCAAAGAGGAACCGTGCGGGTTCGTGGGGGAACGCAAAGAGGAACGGTGCGGGTTCGTGGGGGAACGCAAAGAGCAACGGTGCGGGTTCGTGGGGGAACGCAAAGAGCAAGGGTGCGGGTTCGTGGGGGAACGCAAAGAGGAACCGTGCGGGTTCGTGGGGGAATGCGAAGAGCAAGGGTGCGGGTTCGTGGGGGAACGCAAAGAGGAACCGTGCGGGTTCGTGGGGGAACGCAAAGAGGAAGGGTGTGGGTTCGTGGGGGAACGCAAAGAGGAACCGTGCGGGTTCGTGGGCAAACGCAAAGAGGAACCGTGCGGGTTCGTGGGGGAACGCAAGGAGCAACCGTGCGGGTTCGTGGGTGAACGCAAGGAGCAACCGTGCAGGTTCGTGGGGGAACGCAAAGAGGAACCGTGCGGGTTCGTGGGGGAACCGAAGGAGCCACCGTGCAGGTTCGTGGGGGAACGCAAAGAGCAACCGTGCGGGTTCGTGGGGGAACGCAAAGAGGAACCGTGCGGGTTCGTGGGGGAACGCAAAGAGCAACCGTGCGGGTTCGTGGGGGAACGCAAGGAGCAACCATGCAGGTTTGTGGGGGAACGCAAAGAGCAACCGTGCGGGTTTGTGGGGGAACGCAAAGAGGAACCGTGCGGGTTTGTGGGGGAACGCAAAGAGGAACGGTGCGGGTTCGTGGGGGAACGCAAAAAGGAACCGTGCGGGTTCGTGGGGGAACGCAAAGAGGAACCGTGCGGGATCGTGGGGGAACGCAAAGAGGAACCGTGCGGGTTCTTGGGGGAACGCAAGGAGGAATGGTGCGGATTCGTGGGGGAACGCAAAGAGCAAGGGTGCGGGTTCGTGGGGGAACGCAAAGAGGAACCGTGCGGGTTCGTGGGGGAACGCAAAGAGGAACCGTGCGGGTTCGTGGGGGAACGCAAAGAGCAAGGGTGCGGGTTCGTGGGGGAACGCAAAGAGGAACCGTGCGGGTTCGTGGGGGAACGCAAAGAGCAAGGGTGCGGGTTCGTGGGGGAACGCAAAGAGGAACCGTGCGGGTTCGTGGGGGAACGCAAAGAGCAAGGGTGCGGGTTCGTGGGGGAACGCAAAGAGGAACCGTGCGGGTTCGTGGGGGAACGCAAAAAGGAACCGTGCGGGTTCGTGGGGGAACGCAAAGAGGAACCGTGCGGGATCGTGGGGGAACGCAAAGAGGAACCGTGCGGGATCGTGGGGGAACGCAAAGAGGAACCGTGCGGGATCGTGGGGGAACGCAAAGAGGAACCGTGCGGGTTCGTGGGGGAACGCAAAGAGCAACCGTGCGGGTTCTTGGGGAACGCAAAGAGGAACCGTGCGGGTTCGTGGGGGAACGCAACGAGCAAGGGTGCAGGTTCGTGGGGGAACGGAAAGAGGAACCGTGCGGGTTCGTGGGGGAACGCAAAGAGCAAGGGTGCGGGTTCGTGGGGGAACGCAAAGAGGAACCGTGCGGGTTCGTGGGGGAACGCAAAGGGGAACGGTGCGGGTTCGTGGGGGAACGCAAAGAGCAAGGGTGCGGGTTCGTGGGGGAACTCAAAGAGCAAGGGTGCGGGTTCGTGGGGGAACGCAAAGAGCAAGGGTGCGGGTCTGTGGGGGAACGCAAAGAGCAAGGATGCGGGTTCGTGGGGGAACGCAAAGAGCAACCGTGCGGGTTCGTGGGGGAACGCAAAGAGCAAGGGTGCGGGTTCGTGGGGGAACGCAAAGAGCAACCGTGCGGGTTCGTGGGGGAACGCAAAGAGCAAGGGTGTGGGTTCGTGGGGGAACGCAAAGAGCAAGGGTGTGGGTTCGTGGGGGAACGCAAAGAGGAACCGTGCGGGTTCGTGGGGGAACGCAAGGAGCAACCGTGCGGGTTCGTGGGGGAACGCAAAGAGGAACCGTGCGGGTTCGTGGGGGAACGCAAGGAGCAACCGTGCAGGTTCGTTGGGGAACGCAAAGAGCAACCGTGCGGGTTCTTGGGGAACGCAAAGAGGAACCGTGCGGGTTCGTGGGGGAACGCAAAGAGCAACCGTGCTGGTTTGTGGGGGAACGCAAGGAGCAACCGTGCAGGTTTGTGGGGGAACGCAAAGAGCAACCGTGCAGGTTTGTGGGGGAACGCAAAGAGGAACCGTGCGGGTTTGTGGTGGAACGCAAAGAGGAACGGTGCGGGTTCGTGGGGGAACTCAAAGAGCAAGGGTGTTGGTTCGTGGGGGAACGCAAAGAGCAAGGGTGCGGGTTCGTGGGGGAACGCAAAGAGCAAGGGTGCGGGTTCGTGGGGGAACGCAAAGAGCAAGGGTGCGGGTTCGTGGGGGAACGCAAAGAGCAAGGGTGCAGGTTCGTGGGGCAACGCAAAGAGGAACCGTGCGGGTTCGTGGGGGAACGCAAAGAGGAACGGTGCGGGTTCGTGGGGGAACGCAAAGAGCAACGGTGCGGGTTCGTGGGGGAACGCAAAGAGCAAGGGTGCGGGTTCGTGGGGGAACGCAAAGAGCAAGGGTGCGGGTTCGTGGGGGAACGCAAAGAGGAACGGTGCGGGTTCGTGGGGGAACGCAAAGAGCAAGGGTGCGGGTTCGTGGGGGAACTCAAAGAGCAAGGGTGCGGGTTCGTGGGGGAACGCAAAGAGCAAGGGTGCGGGTTCGTGGGGGAACGCAAAGAGCAAGGATGCGGGTTCTTGGGGAACGCAAAGAGCAACCGTGCGGGTTCGTGGGTGAACGCAAGGAGCAACCGTGCAGGTTCGTGGGGGAACGCAAAGAGGAACCGTGCGGGTTCGTGGGGGAACCGAAGGAGCCACCGTGCAGGTTCGTGGGGGAACGCAAAGAGCAACCGTGCGGGTTCGTGGGGGAACGCAAAGAGGAACCGTGCGGGTTCGTGGGGGAACACAAAGAGCAACCGTGCGGGTACGTGGGGGAACGCAAAGAGGAACCGTGCGGGTTCGTGGGGGAACGCAAAGAGCAAGGGTGCGGGTTCGTGGGGGAACGCAAAGAGGAACCGTGCGGGTTTGTGGGGGAACGCAAAGAGGAACGGTGCGGGTTCGTGGGGGAACGCAAAGAGCAAGGGTGTGGGTTCGTGGGGGAACGCAAAGAGGAACCGTGCGGGTTCGTGGGGGAACGCAAAGAGGAAGGGTGCGGGTTCGTGGGGGAACGCAAAGAGGAACCGTGCGGGTTCGTGGGGGAACGCAAAGAGGAACCGTGCGGGTTCTTGGGGGAACGCAAGGAGGAATGGTGCGGATTCGTGGGGGAACGCAAAGAGCAAGGGTGCGGGTTCGTGGGGGAACGCAAAGAGGAACCGTGCGGGTTCGTGGGGGAACGCAAAGAGCAAGGGTGCGGGTTCGTGGGGGAACGCAAAGAGCAAGGGTGCGGGTTCGTGGGGGAACGCAAAGAGGAACCGTGCGGGTTCGTGGGGGAACGCAAAGAGTAAGGGTGCGGGTTCGTGGGGGAACGCAAAGAGCAAGGGTGCGGGTTCGTGGGGGAACGCAAAGAGCAAGGGTGCGGGTTCGTGGGGGAACGCAAAGAGCAAGGATGCGGGTTCGTGGGGGAACGCAAAGAGGAACGGTGCGGGTTCGTGGGGGAACGCAAAGAGCAAGGGTGCGGGTTCGTGGGGGAACGCAAAGAGCAAGGGTGCGGGTTCGTGGGGGAACGCAAAGAGCAAGGGTGCGGGTTCGTGGGGGAACGCAAAGAGCAATAGTGCGGGTTCGTGGGGGAACGCAAAGAGCAAGGGTGCGGGTTCGTGGGGGAACGCAAAGAGCAAGGGTGCGGGTTCGTGGGGGAACGCAAAGAGGAACCGTGCGGGTACGTGGGGGAACGCAAAGAGGAACCGTGCGGGTTCGTGGGGGAATGCAAAGAGCAAGGGTGCGGGTTCGTGGGGGAACGCAAAGAGGAACCGTGCGGGTTCGTGGGGGAACGCAAAGAGGAAGGGTGTGGGTTCGTGGGGGAACGCAAAGAGGAACCGTGCGGGTTCGTGGGGGAACGCAAAGAGGAACCGTGCGGGTTCGTGGGGGAACGCAAGGAGCAACCGTGCGGGTTCGTGGGTGAACGCAAGGAGCAACCGTGCAGGTTCGTGGGGGAACGCAAAGAGGAACCGTGCGGGTTCGTGGGGGAACCGAAGGAGCCACCGTGCAGGTTCGTGGGGGAACGCAAAGAGGAACCGTGCGGGTTCGTGGGGGAACCGAAGGAGCCACCGTGCAGGTTCGTGGGGGAACGCAAAGAGCAACCGTGCGGGTTCGTGGGGGAACGCAAGGAGCAACCGTGCGGGTTCGTGGGGGAACGCAAAGAGCAAGGGTGCGGGTTCGTGGGGGAACGCAAGGAGCAACCGTGCAAGTTTGTGGGGGAACGCAAAGAGCAAGGGTGCGGGTTTGTGGGGGAACGCAAAGAGGAACCGTGCGGGTTTGTGGGGGAACGCAAAGAGGAACGGTGCGGGTTCGTGGGGGAACGCAAAGAGCAAGGGTGTGGGTTCGTGGGGGAACGCAAAGAGGAACCGTGCAAGTTCGTGGGGGAACGCAAAGAGGAACCGTGCGGGTTCGTGGGGGAACGCAAAGAGCAAGGGTGCGGGTTCGTGGGGGAACGCAAAGAGCAAGGGTGCGGGTTCTTGGGGGAACGCAAGGAGGAATGGTGCGGGTTCGTGGGGGAACGCAAAGAGCAAGGGTGCGGGTTCGTGGGGGAACGCAAAGAGGACCCGTGCGGGTTCGTAGGGGAACGCAAAGAGGAACCGTGCGGGTTCGTGGGGGAACGCAAAGAGCAATGGTGCTTGTTCGTGGGGGAACGCAAAGAGCAAGGGTGCGGGTTCGTGGGGGAACGCAAAGAGGAACCGTGCGGGCTCGTGGGGGAACGCAAAGAGGAACCGTGCGGGTTCGTGGGGGAACGCAAAGAGCAAGGGTGCGGGTTCGTGGGGGAACGCAAAGAGCAAGGGTGTGGGTTCGTGGGGGAACGCAAAGAGGAACCGTGCGGGTTCGTGGGGGAACGCAAAAAGGAACGGTGCGGGTTCATGGGGGAACGCAAAGAGGAACCGTGCGGGATCGTGGGGGAACGCAAAGAGGAACCGTGCGGGTTCGTGGGGGAACGCAAAGAGCAAGGGTGCGGGTTCGTGGGGGAACGCAAAGAGCAAGGGTGCGGGTTCGTGGGGGAACGCAAAGAGCAAGGGTGCGGGTTCGTGGGGGAACGCAAAGAGGAACCGTGCGGGTTCGTGGGGGAACGCAAAGAGCAAGGGTGCGGGTTCGTGGGGGAACGCAAAGAGGAACGGTGCGGGTTCGTGGGGGAACGCAAAGAGGAAGGGTGTGGGTTCGTGGGGGAACGCAAAGAGGAACCGTGCGGGTTCGTGGGGGAACGCAAAGAGGAACCGTGCGGGTTCGTGGGGGAACGCAAGGAGCAACCGTGCGGGTTCGTGGGTGAACGCAAGGAGCAACCGTGCAGGTTCGTGGGGGAACGCAAAGAGGAACCGTGCGGGTTCGTGGGGGAACCGAAGGAGCCACCGTGCAGGTTCGTGGGGGAACGCAAAGAGCAACCGTGCGGGTTCGTGGGGGAACGCAAAGAGGAACCGTGCGGGTTCGTGGGGGAACGCAAAGAGCAACCGTGCGGGTTCGTGGGGGAACGCAAGGAGCAACCGTGCAGGTTTGTGGGGGAACGCAAAGAGCAACCGTGCGGGTTTGTGGGGGAACGCAAAGAGGAACCGTGCGGGTTTGTGGGGGAACGCAAAGAGGAACGGTGCGGGTTCGTGGGGGAACGCAAAGAGCAAGGGTGTGGGTTCGTGGGGGAACGCAAAGAGGAACCGTGCGGGTTCGTGGGGGAACGCAAAGAGGAAGGGTGCGGGTTCGTGGGGGAACGCAAAGAGCAATGGTGCTTGTTCGTGGGGGAACGCAAAGAGCAAGGGTGCGGGTTCGTGGGGGAACGCAAAGAGGAACCGTGCGGGCTCGTGGGGGAACGCAAAGAGGAACCGTGCGGGTTCGTGGGGGAACGCAAAGAGGAACCGTGCGGGTTCGTGGGGGAACGCAAAGAGGAACCGTGCGGGTTCGTGGGGGAACGCAAAGAGGAACCGTGCGGGTTCGTGGGGGAACGCAAAGAGCAAGGGTGCGGGTTCGTGGGGGAACGCAAAGAGGAACCGTGCGGGTTCGTGGGGGAACGCAAAGAGCAAGGGTGCGGGTTCGTGGGGGAACGCAAAGAGCAAGGGTGCGGGTTCGTGGGGGAACGCAAAGAGCAAGGGTGTGGGTTCGTGGGGGAACGCAAAGAGGAACCGTGCGGGTTCGTGGGGGAACGCAAAAAGGAACCGTGCGGGTTCGTGGGGGAACGCAAAGAGGAACCGTGCGGGATCGTGGGGGAACGCAAAGAGGAACCGTGCGGGTTCGTGGGGGAACGCAAAGAGCAAGGGTGCGGGTTCGTGGGGGAACGCAAAGAGCAAGGGTGCGGGTTCGTGGGGGAACGCAAAGAGCAAGGTTGCAGGTTCGTGGGGGAACGGAAAGAGGAACCGTGCGGGTTCGTGGGGGAACGCAAAGAGCAAGGGTGCGGGTTCGTGGGGGAACGCAAAGAGGAACCGTGCGGGTTCGTGGGGGAACGCAAAGAGGAACGGTGCGGGTTCGTGGGGGAACGCAAAGAGCAAGGGTGCGGGTTCGTGGGGGAACTCAAAGAGCAAGGGTGCGGGTTCGTGGGGGAACGCAAAGAGCAAGGGTGCGGGTTCGTGGGGGAACGCAAAGAGCAAGGATGCGGGTTCGTGGGGGAACGCAAAGAGCAACCGTGCGGGTTCGTGGGGGAACGCAAAGAGCAAGGGTGCGGGTTCGTGGGGGAACGCAAAGAGCAACCGTGCGGGTTCGTGGGGGAACGCAAAGAGCAAGGGTGTGGGTTCGTGGGGGAACGCAAAGAGGAACCGTGCGGGTTCGTGGGGGAACGCAAAGAGGAACCGTGCAAGTTCGTGGGGGAACGCAAGGAGCAACCGTGCGGGTTCGTGGGGGAACGCAAAGAGGAACCGTGCGGGTTCGTGGGGGAACACAAGGAGCAACCGTGCAGGTTCGTTGGGGAACGCAAAGAGCAACCGTGCGGGTTCTTGGGGAACGCAAAGAGGAACCGTGCGGGTTCGTGGGGGAACGCAAAGAGCAACCGTGCTGGTTTGTGGGGGAACGCAAGGAGCAACCGTGCTGGTTTGTGGGGGAACGCAAAGAGCAACCGTGCAGGTTTGTGGGGGAACGCAAAGAGGAACCGTGCGGGTTTGTGGTGGAACGCAAAGAGGAACGGTGCGGGTTCGTGGGGGAACTCAAAGAGCAAGGGTGTTGGTTCGTGGGGGAACGCAAAGAGCAACCGTGCGGGTTCGTGGGGGAACGCAAAGAGCAAGGGTGCGGGTTCGTGGGGGAACGCAAAGAGCAAGGGTGCGGGTTCGTGGGGGAACGCAAAGAGCAAGGGTGCAGGTTCGTGGGGCAACGCAAAGAGGAACCGTGCGGGTTCGTGGGGGAACGCAAAGAGGAACGGTGCGGGTTCGTGGGGGAACGCAAAGAGCAACGGTGCGGGTTCGTGGGGGAACGCAAAGAGCAAGGGTGCGGGTTCGTGGGGGAACGCAAAGAGGAACCGTGCGGGTTCGTGGGGGATCGCAAAGAGCAAGGGTGTGGGTTCGTGGGGGAACGCAAAGAGGAACCGTGCGGGTTCGTGGGGGAACGCAAAGAGGAACCGTGCAAGTTCGTGGGGGAACGCAAGGAGCAACCGTGCGGGTTCGTGGGGGAACGCAAAGAGGAACCGTGCGGGTTCGTGGGGGAACGCAAGGAGCAACCGTGCAGGTTCGTTGGGGAACGCAAAGAGCAACCGTGCGGGTTCTTGGGGAACGCAAAGAGGAACCGTGCGGGTTCGTGGGGGAACGCAAAGAGCAACCGTGCTGGTTTGTGGGGGAACGCAAGGAGCAACCGTGCAGGTTTGTGGGGGAACGCAAAGAGCAACCGTGCAGGTTTGTGGGGGAACGCAAAGAGGAACCGTGCGGGTTTGTGGTGGAACGCAAAGAGGAACGGTGCGGGTTCGTGGGGGAACTCAAAGAGCAAGGGTGTTGGTTCGTGGGGGAACGCAAAGAGCAACCGTGCGGGTTCGTGGGGGAACGCAAAGAGCAAGGGTGCGGGTTCGTGGGGGAACGCAAAGAGCAAGGGTGCGGGTTCGTGGGGGAACGCAAAGAGCAAGGGTGCAGGTTCGTGGGGCAACGCAAAGAGGAACTGTGCGGGTTCGTGGGGGAACGCAAAGAGGAACGGTGCGGGTTCGTGGGGGAACGCAAAGAGCAACGGTGCGGGTTCGTGGGGGAACGCAAAGAGCAAGGGTGCGGGTTCGTGTGGGAACGCAAAGAGCAAGGGTGCAGGTTCGTGGGGGAACGGAAAGAGGAACCGTGCGGGTTCGTGGGGGAACGCAAAGAGCAAGGGTGCGGGTTCGTGGGGGAACGCAAAGAGGAACCGTGCGGGTTCGTGGGGGAACGCAAAGAGGAACGGTGCGGGTTCGTGGGGGAACGCAAAGAGCAAGGGTGCGGGTTCGTGGGGGAACTCAAAGAGCAAGGGTGCGGGTTCGTGGGGGAACGCAAAGAGCAAGGGTGCGGGTTCGTGGGGGAACGCAAAGAGCAAGGATGCGGGTTCGTGGGGGAACGCAAAGAGCAACCGTGCGGGTTCGTGGGGGAATGCAAAGAGGAAGGGTGCGGGTTCGTGGGGGAACGCAAAGAGCAACCGTGCGGGTTCGTGGGGGAACGCAAAGAGCAAGGGTGTGGGTTCGTGGGGGAACGCAAAGAGTAAGGGTGCGGGTTCGTGGGGGAACGCAAAGAGGAACCGTGCAAGTTCGTGGGGGAACGCAAGGAGCAACCGTGCGGGTTCGTGGGGGAACGCAAAGAGGAACCGTGCGGGTTCGTGGGGGAACGCAAGGAGCAACCGTGCAGGTTCGTTGGGGAAAGCAAAGAGCAACCGTGCGGGTTCTTGGGGAACGCAAAGAGGAACCGTGCGGGTTCGTGGGGGAACGCAAAGAGCAACCGTGCTGGTTTGTGGGGGAACGCAAGGAGCAACCGTGCTGGTTTGTGGGGGAACGCAAAGAGCAACCGTGCAGGTTTGTGGGGGAACGCAAAGAGGAACCGTGCGGGTTTGTGGTGGAACGCAAAGAGGAACGGTGCGGGTTCGTGGGGGAACTCAAAGAGCAAGGGTGTTGGTTCGTGGGGGAACGCAAAGAGCAACCGTGCGGGTTCGTGGGGGAACGCAAAGAGCAAGGGTGCGGGTTCGTGGGGGAACGCAAAGAGCAAGGGTGCGGGTTCGTGGGGGAACGCAAAGAGCAAGGGTGCAGGTTCGTGGGGCAACGCAAAGAGGAACCGTGCGGGTTCGTGGGGGAACGCAAAGAGGAACGGTGCGGGTTCGTGGGGGAACGCAAAGAGCAACGGTGCGGGTTCGTGGGGGAACGCAAAGAGCAAGGGTGCGGGTTCGTGGGGGAACGCAAAGAGGAACCGTGCGGGTTCGTGGGGGAATGCGAAGAGCAAGGGTGCGGGTTCGTGGGGGAACGCAAAGAGGAACCGTGCGGGTTCGTGGGGGAACGCAAAGAGGAAGGGTGTGGGTTCGTGGGGGAACGCAAAGAGGAACCGTGCGGGTTCGTGGGCAAACGCAAAGAGGAACCGTGCGGGTTCGTGGGGGAACGCAAGGAGCAACCGTGCGGGTTCGTGGGTGAACGCAAGGAGCAACCGTGCAGGTTCGTGGGGGAACGCAAAGAGGAACCGTGCGGGTTCGTGGGGGAACCGAAGGAGCCACCGTGCAGGTTCGTGGGGGAACGCAAAGAGCAACCGTGCGGGTTCGTGGGGGAACGCAAAGAGGAACCGTGCGGGTTCGTGGGGGAACGCAAAGAGCAACCGTGCGGGTTCGTGGGGGAACGCAAGGAGCAACCATGCAGGTTTGTGGGGGAACGCAAAGAGCAACCGTGCGGGTTTGTGGGGGAACGCAAAGAGGAACCGTGCGGGTTTGTGGGGGAACGCAAAGAGGAACGGTGCGGGTTCGTGGGGGAACGCAAAAAGGAACCGTGCGGGTTCGTGGGGGAACGCAAAGAGGAACCGTGCGGGATCGTGGGGGAACGCAAAGAGGAACCGTGCGGGTTCTTGGGGGAACGCAAGGAGGAATGGTGCGGATTCGTGGGGGAACGCAAAGAGCAAGGGTGCGGGTTCGTGGGGGAACGCAAAGAGGAACCGTGCGGGTTCGTGGGGGAACGCAAAGAGGAACCGTGCGGGTTCGTGGGGGAACGCAAAGAGCAAGGGTGCGGGTTCGTGGGGGAACGCAAAGAGGAACCGTGCGGGTTCGTGGGGGAACGCAAAGAGCAAGGGTGCGGGTTCGTGGGGGAACGCAAAGAGGAACCATGCGGGTTCGTGGGGGAACGCAAAGAGGAACCGTGCGGGTTCGTGGGGGAACGCAAAGAGCAAGGGTGCGGGTTCGTGGGGGAACGCAAAGAGGAACCGTGCGGGTTCGTGGGGGAACGCAAAAAGGAACCGTGCGGGTTCGTGGGGGAACGCAAAGAGGAACCGTGCGGGATCGTGGGGGAACGCAAAGAGGAACCGTGCGGGATCGTGGGGGAACGCAAAGAGGAACCGTGCGGGATCGTGGGGGAACGCAAAGAGGAACCGTGCGGGTTCGTGGGGGAACGCAAAGAGCAACCGTGCGGGTTCTTGGGGAACGCAAAGAGGAACCGTGCGGGTTCGTGGGGGAACGCAACGAGCAAGGGTGCAGGTTCGTGGGGGAACGGAAAGAGGAACCGTGCGGGTTCGTGGGGGAACGCAAAGAGCAAGGGTGCGGGTTCGTGGGGGAACGCAAAGAGGAACCGTGCGGGTTCGTGGGGGAACGCAAAGGGGAACGGTGCGGGTTCGTGGGGGAACGCAAAGAGCAAGGGTGCGGGTTCGTGGGGGAACTCAAAGAGCAAGGGTGCGGGTTCGTGGGGGAACGCAAAGAGCAAGGGTGCGGGTCTGTGGGGGAACGCAAAGAGCAAGGATGCGGGTTCGTGGGGGAACGCAAAGAGCAACCGTGCGGGTTCGTGGGGGAACGCAAAGAGCAAGGGTGCGGGTTCGTGGGGGAACGCAAAGAGCAAGGGTGTGGGTTCGTGGGGGAACGCAAAGAGGAACCGTGCGGGTTCGTGGGGGAACGCAAAAAGGAACCGTGCGGGTTCGTGGGGGAACGCAAAGAGGAACCGTGCGGGATCGTGGGGGAACGCAAAGAGGAACCGTGCGGGTTCGTGGGGGAACGCAAAGAGCAAGGGTGCGGGTTCGTGGGGGAACGCAAAGAGCAAGGGTGCGGGTTCGTGGGGGAACGCAAAGAGCAAGGTTGCAGGTTCGTGGGGGAACGGAAAGAGGAACCGTGCGGGTTCGTGGGGGAACGCAAAGAGCAAGGGTGCGGGTTCGTGGGGGAACGCAAAGAGGAACCGTGCGGGTTCGTGGGGGAACGCAAAGAGGAACGGTGCGGGTTCGTGGGGGAACGCAAAGAGCAAGGGTGCGGGTTCGTGGGGGAACTCAAAGAGCAAGGGTGCGGGTTCGTGGGGGAACGCAAAGAGCAAGGGTGCGGGTTCGTGGGGGAACGCAAAGAGCAAGGATGCGGGTTCGTGGGGGAACGCAAAGAGCAACCGTGCGGGTTCGTGGGGGAACGCAAAGAGCAAGGGTGCGGGTTCGTGGGGGAACGCAAAGAGCAACCGTGCGGGTTCGTGGGGGAACGCAAAGAGCAAGGGTGTGGGTTCGTGGGGGAACGCAAAGAGGAACCGTGCGGGTTCGTGGGGGAACGCAAAGAGGAACCGTGCAAGTTCGTGGGGGAACGCAAGGAGCAACCGTGCGGGTTCGTGGGGGAACGCAAAGAGGAACCGTGCGGGTTCGTGGGGGAACACAAGGAGCAACCGTGCAGGTTCGTTGGGGAACGCAAAGAGCAACCGTGCGGGTTCTTGGGGAACGCAAAGAGGAACCGTGCGGGTTCGTGGGGGAACGCAAAGAGCAACCGTGCTGGTTTGTGGGGGAACGCAAGGAGCAACCGTGCTGGTTTGTGGGGGAACGCAAAGAGCAACCGTGCAGGTTTGTGGGGGAACGCAAAGAGGAACCGTGCGGGTTTGTGGTGGAACGCAAAGAGGAACGGTGCGGGTTCGTGGGGGAACTCAAAGAGCAAGGGTGTTGGTTCGTGGGGGAACGCAAAGAGCAACCGTGCGGGTTCGTGGGGGAACGCAAAGAGCAAGGGTGCGGGTTCGTGGGGGAACGCAAAGAGCAAGGGTGCGGGTTCGTGGGGGAACGCAAAGAGCAAGGGTGCAGGTTCGTGGGGCAACGCAAAGAGGAACCGTGCGGGTTCGTGGGGGAACGCAAAGAGGAACGGTGCGGGTTCGTGGGGGAACGCAAAGAGCAACGGTGCGGGTTCGTGGGGGAACGCAAAGAGCAAGGGTGCGGGTTCGTGGGGGAACGCAAAGAGGAACCGTGCGGGTTCGTGGGGGATCGCAAAGAGCAAGGGTGTGGGTTCGTGGGGGAACGCAAAGAGGAACCGTGCGGGTTCGTGGGGGAACGCAAAGAGGAACCGTGCAAGTTCGTGGGGGAACGCAAGGAGCAACCGTGCGGGTTCGTGGGGGAACGCAAAGAGGAACCGTGCGGGTTCGTGGGGGAACGCAAGGAGCAACCGTGCAGGTTCGTTGGGGAACGCAAAGAGCAACCGTGCGGGTTCTTGGGGAACGCAAAGAGGAACCGTGCGGGTTCGTGGGGGAACGCAAAGAGCAACCGTGCTGGTTTGTGGGGGAACGCAAGGAGCAACCGTGCAGGTTTGTGGGGGAACGCAAAGAGCAACCGTGCAGGTTTGTGGGGGAACGCAAAGAGGAACCGTGCGGGTTTGTGGTGGAACGCAAAGAGGAACGGTGCGGGTTCGTGGGGGAACTCAAAGAGCAAGGGTGTTGGTTCGTGGGGGAACGCAAAGAGCAACCGTGCGGGTTCGTGGGGGAACGCAAAGAGCAAGGGTGCGGGTTCGTGGGGGAACGCAAAGAGCAAGGGTGCGGGTTCGTGGGGGAACGCAAAGAGCAAGGGTGCAGGTTCGTGGGGCAACGCAAAGAGGAACTGTGCGGGTTCGTGGGGGAACGCAAAGAGGAACGGTGCGGGTTCGTGGGGGAACGCAAAGAGCAACGGTGCGGGTTCGTGGGGGAACGCAAAGAGCAAGGGTGCGGGTTCGTGTGGGAACGCAAAGAGCAAGGGTGCAGGTTCGTGGGGGAACGCAAAGAGCAAGGGTGCGGGTTCGTGGGGGAACGCAAAGAGGAACCGTGCGGGTTCGTGGGGGAACGCAAAGAGGAACGGTGCGGGTTCGTGGGGGAACGCAAAGAGCAAGGGTGCGGGTTCGTGGGGGAACTCAAAGAGCAAGGGTGCGGGTTCGTGGGGGAACGCAAAGAGCAAGGGTGCGGGTTCGTGGGGGAACGCAAAGAGCAAGGATGCGGGTTCGTGGGGGAACGCAAAGAGCAACCGTGCGGGTTCGTGGGGGAATGCAAAGAGCAAGGGTGCGGGTTCGTGGGGGAACGCAAAGAGCAACCGTGCGGGTTCGTGGGGGAACGCAAAGAGCAAGGGTGTGGGTTCGTGGGGGAACGCAAAGAGCAAGGGTGTGGGTTCGTGGGGGAACGCAAAGAGTAAGGGTGCGGGTTCGTGGGGGAACGCAAAGAGGAACCGTGCAAGTTCGTGGGGGAACGCAAGGAGCAACCGTGCGGGTTCGTGGGGGAACGCAAAGAGGAACCGTGCGGGTTCGTGGGGGAACGCAAGGAGCAACCGTGCAGGTTCGTTGGGGAAAGCAAAGAGCAACCGTGCGGGTTCTTGGGGAACGCAAAGAGGAACCGTGCGGGTTCGTGGGGGAACGCAAAGAGCAACCGTGCTGGTTTGTGGGGGAACGCAAGGAGCAACCGTGCTGGTTTGTGGGGGAACGCAAAGAGCAACCGTGCAGGTTTGTGGGGGAACGCAAAGAGGAACCGTGCGGGTTTGTGGTGGAACGCAAAGAGGAACGGTGCGGGTTCGTGGGGGAACTCAAAGAGCAAGGGTGTTGGTTCGTGGGGGAACGCAAAGAGCAACCGTGCGGGTTCGTGGGGGAACGCAAAGAGCAAGGGTGCGGGTTCGTGGGGGAACGCAAAGAGCAAGGGTGCGGGTTCGTGGGGGAACGCAAAGAGCAAGGGTGCAGGTTCGTGGGGCAACGCAAAGAGGAACCGTGCGGGTTCGTGGGGGAACGCAAAGAGGAACGGTGCGGGTTCGTGGGGGAACGCAAAGAGCAACGGTGCGGGTTCGTGGGGGAACGCAAAGAGCAAGGGTGCGGGTTCGTGGGGGAACGCAAAGAGGAACCGTGCGGGTTCGTGGGGGAATGCGAAGAGCAAGGGTGCGGGTTCGTGGGGGAACGCAAAGAGGAACCGTGCGGGTTCGTGGGGGAACGCAAAGAGGAAGGGTGTGGGTTCGTGGGGGAACGCAAAGAGGAACCGTGCGGGTTCGTGGGCAAACGCAAAGAGGAACCGTGCGGGTTCGTGGGGGAACGCAAGGAGCAACCGTGCGGGTTCGTGGGTGAACGCAAGGAGCAACCGTGCAGGTTCGTGGGGGAACGCAAAGAGGAACCGTGCGGGTTCGTGGGGGAACCGAAGGAGCCACCGTGCAGGTTCGTGGGGGAACGCAAAGAGCAACCGTGCGGGTTCGTGGGGGAACGCAAAGAGGAACCGTGCGGGTTCGTGGGGGAACGCAAAGAGCAACCGTGCGGGTTCGTGGGGGAACGCAAGGAGCAACCATGCAGGTTTGTGGGGGAACGCAAAGAGCAACCGTGCGGGTTTGTGGGGGAACGCAAAGAGGAACCGTGCGGGTTTGTGGGGGAACGCAAAGAGGAACGGTGCGGGTTCGTGGGGGAACGCAAAAAGGAACCGTGCGGGTTCGTGGGGGAACGCAAAGAGGAACCGTGCGGGATCGTGGGGGAACGCAAAGAGGAACCGTGCGGGTTCTTGGGGGAACGCAAGGAGGAATGGTGCGGATTCGTGGGGGAACGCAAAGAGGAACCGTGCGGGTTCGTGGGGGAACGCAAAGAGGAACCGTGCGGGTTCGTGGGGGAACGCAAAGAGCAAGGGTGCGGGTTCGTGGGGGAACGCAAAGAGGAACCGTGCGGGTTCGTGGGGGAACGCAAAGAGCAAGGGTGCGGGTTCGTGGGGGAACGCAAAGAGGAACCATGCGGGTTCGTGGGGGAACGCAAAGAGGAACCGTGCGGGTTCGTGGGGGAACGCAAAGAGCAAGGGTGCGGGTTCGTGGGGGAACGCAAAGAGGAACCGTGCGGGTTCGTGGGGGAACGCAAAAAGGAACCGTGCGGGTTCGTGGGGGAACGCAAAGAGGAACCGTGCGGGATCGTGGGGGAACGCAAAGAGGAACCGTGCGGGATCGTGGGGGAACGCAAAGAGGAACCGTGCGGGATCGTGGGGGAACGCAAAGAGGAACCGTGCGGGTTCGTGGGGGAACGCAAAGAGCAACCGTGCGGGTTCTTGGGGAACGCAAAGAGGAACCGTGCGGGTTCGTGGGGGAACGCAACGAGCAAGGGTGCAGGTTCGTGGGGGAACGGAAAGAGGAACCGTGCGGGTTCGTGGGGGAACGCAAAGAGCAAGGGTGCGGGTTCGTGGGGGAACGCAAAGAGGAACCGTGCGGGTTCGTGGGGGAACGCAAAGGGGAACGGTGCGGGTTCGTGGGGGAACGCAAAGAGCAAGGGTGCGGGTTCGTGGGGGAACTCAAAGAGCAAGGGTGCGGGTTCGTGGGGGAACGCAAAGAGCAAGGGTGCGGGTCTGTGGGGGAACGCAAAGAGCAAGGATGCGGGTTCGTGGGGGAACGCAAAGAGCAACCGTGCGGGTTCGTGGGGGAACGCAAAGAGCAAGGGTGCGGGTTCGTGGGGGAACGCAAAGAGCAACCGTGCGGGTTCGTGGGGGAACGCAAAGAGCAAGGGTGTGGGTTCGTGGGGGAACGCAAAGAGCAAGGGTGTGGGTTCGTGGGGGAACGCAAAGAGGAACCGTGCGGGTTCGTGGGGGAACGCAAGGAGCAACCGTGCGGGTTCGTGGGGGAACGCAAAGAGGAACCGTGCGGGTTCGTGGGGGAACGCAAGGAGCAACCGTGCAGGTTCGTTGGGGAACGCAAAGAGCAACCGTGCGGGTTCTTGGGGAACGCAAAGAGGAACCGTGCGGATTCGTGGGGGAACGCAAAGAGCAACCGTGCTGGTTTGTGGGGGAACGCAAGGAGCAACCGTGCAGGTTTGTGGGGGAACGCAAAGAGCAACCGTGCAGGTTTGTGGGGGAACGCAAAGAGGAACCGTGCGGGTTTGTGGTGGAACGCAAAGAGGAACGGTGCGGGTTCGTGGGGGAACTCAAAGAGCAAGGGTGTTGGTTCGTGGGGGAACGCAAAGAGCAAGGGTGCGGGTTCGTGGGGGAACGCAAAGAGCAAGGGTGCGGGTTCGTGGGGGAACGCAAAGAGCAAGGGTGCGGGTTCGTGGGGGAACGCAAAGAGCAAGGGTGCAGGTTCGTGGGGCAACGCAAAGAGGAACCGTGCGGGTTCGTGGGGGAACGCAAAGAGGAACGGTGCGGGTTCGTGGGGGAACGCAAAGAGCAACGGTGCGGGTTCGTGGGGGAACGCAAAGAGCAAGGGTGCGGGTTCGTGGGGGAACGCAAAGAGCAAGGGTGCGGGTTCGTGGGGGAACGCAAAGAGGAACGGTGCGGGTTCGTGGGGGAACGCAAAGAGCAAGGGTGCGGGTTCGTGGGGGAACTCAAAGAGCAAGGGTGCGGGTTCGTGGGGGAACGCAAAGAGCAAGGGTGCGGGTTCGTGGGGGAACGCAAAGAGCAAGGATGCGGGTTCTTGGGGAACGCAAAGAGCAACCGTGCGGGTTCGTGGGTGAACGCAAGGAGCAACCGTGCAGGTTCGTGGGGGAACGCAAAGAGGAACCGTGCGGGTTCGTGGGGGAACCGAAGGAGCCACCGTGCAGGTTCGTGGGGGAACGCAAAGAGCAACCGTGCGGGTTCGTGGGGGAACGCAAAGAGGAACCGTGCGGGTTCGTGGGGGAACACAAAGAGCAACCGTGCGGGTACGTGGGGGAACGCAAAGAGGAACCGTGCGGGTTCGTGGGGGAACGCAAAGAGCAAGGGTGCGGGTTCGTGGGGGAACGCAAAGAGGAACCGTGCGGGTTTGTGGGGGAACGCAAAGAGGAACGGTGCGGGTTCGTGGGGGAACGCAAAGAGCAAGGGTGTGGGTTCGTGGGGGAACGCAAAGAGGAACCGTGCGGGTTCGTGGGGGAACGCAAAGAGGAAGGGTGCGGGTTCGTGGGGGAACGCAAAGAGGAACCGTGCGGGTTCGTGGGGGAACGCAAAGAGGAACCGTGCGGGTTCTTGGGGGAACGCAAGGAGGAATGGTGCGGATTCGTGGGGGAACGCAAAGAGCAAGGGTGCGGGTTCGTGGGGGAACGCAAAGAGGAACCGTGCGGGTTCGTGGGGGAACGCAAAGAGCAAGGGTGCGGGTTCGTGGGGGAACGCAAAGAGCAAGGGTGCGGGTTCGTGGGGGAACGCAAAGAGGAACCGTGCGGGTTCGTGGGGGAACGCAAAGAGTAAGGGTGCGGGTTCGTGGGGGAACGCAAAGAGCAAGGGTGTGGGTTCGTGGGGGAACGCAAAGAGCAAGGGTGTGGGTTCGTGGGGGAACGCAAAGAGGAACCGTGCGGGTTCGTGGGGGAACGCAAAAAGGAACCGTGCGGGTTCGTGGGGGAACGCAAAGAGGAACCGTGCGAGATCGTGGGGGAACGCAAAGAGGAACCGTGCGGGATCGTGGGGGAACGCAAAGAGGAACCGTGCGGGTTCGTGGGGGAACGCAAAGAGCAAGGGTGCGGGTTCGTGGGGGAACGCAAAGAGCAAGGGTGCGGGTTCGTGGGGGAACGCAAAGAGCAAGGGTGCAGGTTCGTGGGGGAACGCAAAGAGGAACCGTGCGGGTTCGTGGGGGAACGCAAAGAGCAAGGGTGCGGGTTCGTGGGGGAACGCAAAGAGGAACCGTGCGGGTTCGTGGGGGAACGCAAAGAGGAACGGTGCGGGTTCGTGGGGGAACGCAAAGAGCAAGGGTGCGGGTTCGTGGGGGAACTCAAAGAGCAAGGGTGCGGGTTCGTGGGGGAACGCAAAGAGCAAGGGTGCGGGTTCGTGGGGGAACGCAAAGAGCAAGGATGCGGGTTCGTGGGGGAACGCAAAGAGCAACCGTGCGGGTTCGTGGGGGAACGCAAAGAGCAAGGGTGCGGGTTCGTGGGGGAACGCAAAGAGGAACCGTGCGGGTACGTGGGGGAACGCAAAGAGGAACCGTGCGGGTTCGTGGGGGAACGCAAAGAGCAAGGGTGCGGGTTCGTGGGGGAACGCAAAGAGGAACCGTGCGGGTTCGTGGGGGAACGCAAAGAGGAACGGTGCGGGTTCGTGGGGGAACGCAAAGAGCAAGGGTGCGGGTTCGTGGGGGAACGCAAAGAGGAACCGTGCGGGTTCGTGGGGGAACGCAAAGAGCAAGGGTGCGGGTTCGTGGGGGAACGCAAAGAGCAAGGGTGCGGGTTCGCGGGGGAACATAAGAGCAAGGGTGCGGGTTCGTGGGGGAACGCAAAGAGCAAGGGTGCGGGTTCGTGGGGGAACGCAAAGAGCAAGGGTGCGGGTTCGTGGGTGAACGCAAAGAGGAACCGTGCGGGTTCGTGGGGGAACGCAAAGAGGAACCGTGCGGGTTCGTGGGGGAACGCAAGGAGCAACCGTGCGGGTTCGTGGGGGAACGCAAGGAGCAACCGTGCGGGTTCGTGGGGGAACGCAAGGAGTAACCGTGCGGGTTCGTTGGGGAACACAAAGAGCAACCGTGCGGGTTTTGGGGAACGCAAAGAGGAAACGTGCGGGTTCGTGGGGGAACGCAAAGAGCAACCGTGCTGGTTTGTGGGGGAACGCAAGGAGCAACCGTGCAGGTTTGTGGGGGAACGCAAAGAGCAACCGTGCAGGTTTGTGGGGGAACGCAAAGAGGAACCGTGCGGGTTTGTGGTGGAACGCAAAGAGCAAGGGTGCGGGTTCGTGGGGGAACGAAAAGAGCAAGGGTGCGGGTTCGTGGGGGAACGCAAAGAGCAACCGTGCGGGTTCGTGGGGCAACGCAAAGAGGAACCGTGCGGGTTCGTGGGGGAACGCAAAGAGGAACGGTGCGGGTTCGTGGGGGAACGCAAAGAGCAACGGTGCGGGTTCGTGGGGGAACGCAAAGAGCAAGGGTGCGGGTTCGTGGGGGAACGCAAAGAGGAACCGTGCGGGTTCGTGGGGGAATGCAAATAGCAAGGGTGCGGGTTCGTGGGGGAACGCAAATAGGAACCGTGCGGGTTCGTGGGGGAACGCAAAGAGGAAGGGTGTGGGTTCGTGGGGGAATGCAAAGAGGAACCGTGCGGGATCGTGGGGGAACGCAAAGAGGAACCGTGCGGGTTCGTGGGGGAACGCAAAGAGAAAGGGTGCGGGTTCGTGGGGGAACGCAAAGAGCAAGGGTGCGGGTTCGTGGGGGAACGCAAAGAGCAAGGGTGCAGGTTCGTGGGGGAACGGAAAGAGGAACCGTGCGGGTTCGTGGGGGAACGCAAAGAGCAAGGGTGCGGGTTCGTGGGGGAACGCAAAGAGGAACCGTGCGGGTTCGTGGGGGAACGCAAAGAGGAACGGTGCGGGTTCGTGGGGGAACGCAAAGAGCAAGGGTGCGGGTTCGTGGGGGAACTCAAAGAGCAAGGGTGCGGGTTCGTGGGGGAACGCAAAGAGCAAGGGTGCGGGTTCGTGGGGGAACGCAAAGAGCAAGGATGCGGGTTCGTGGGGGAACGCAAAGAGCAACCGTGCGGGTTCGTGGGGGAACGCAAAGAGCAAGGGTGCGGGTTCGTGGGGGAACGCAAAGAGGAACCGTGCGGGTACGTGGGGGAACGCAAAGAGGAACCGTGCGGGTTCGTGGGGGAACGCAAAGAGCAAGGGCGCGGGTTCGTGGGGGAACGCAAAGAGGAACCGTGCGGGTTCGTGGGGGAACGCAAAGAGGAACGGTGCTGGTTCGTGGGGGAACGCAAAGAGCAAGGGTGCGGGTTCGTGGGGGAACGCAAAGAGGAACCGTGCGGGTTCGTGGGGGAACGCAAAGAGCAAGGGTGCGGGTTCGTGGGGGAACGCAAAGAGCAAGGGTGCGGGTTCGCGGGGGAACATAAAGAGCAAGGGTGCGGGTTCGTGGGGGAACGCAAAGAGCAAGGGTGCGGGTTCGTGGGGGAACGCAAAGAGCAAGGGTGCGGGTTCGTGGGTGAACGCAAAGAGGAACCGTGCGGGTTCGTGGGGGAACGCAAAGAGGAACCGTGCGGGTTCGTGGGGGAACGCAAAGAGGAACCGTGCGGGTTCGTGGGGGAACGCAAGGAGCAACCGTGCGGGTTCGTGGGGGAACGCAAGGAGTAACCGTGCGGGTTCGTTGGGGAACGCAAAGAGCAACCGTGCGGGTTCTTGGGGAACGCAAAGAGGAACCGTGCGGGTTCGTGGGGGAATGCAAAGAGCAAGGGTGCGGGTTCGTGGGGGAACGCAAAGAGGAACCGTGCGGGTTCGTGGGGGAATGCAAAGAGCAAGGGTGCGGGTTCGTGGGGGAACGCAAAGAGGAACCGTGCGGGTTCGTGGGGGAACGCAAAGAGGAAGGGTGTGGGTTCGTGGGGGAACGCAAAGAGGAACCGTGCGGGTTCGTGGGGGAACGCAAAGAGGAACCGTGCGGGTTCGTGGGGGAACGCAAGGAGCAACCGTGCGGGTTCGTGGGGGAACGCAAGGAGCAACCGTGCAGGTTCCTGGGGGAACGCAAAGAGGAACCGTGCGGGTTCGTGAGGGAACCGAAGGAGCCACCGTGCAGGTTCGTGGGGGAACGCAAAGAGCAACCGTGCGGGTTCGTGGGGGAACGCAAAGAGCAACCGTGCGGGTTCGTGGGGGAACGCAAAGAGCAACCGTGCGGGTTCGTGGGGGAACGCAAGGAGCAACCGTGCAGGTTTGTGGGGGAACGCAAAGAGCAACCGTGCGGGTTTGTGGGGGAACGCAAAGAGCAACCGTGCGGGTTTGTGGGGGAACGCAAAGAGGAACGGTGCGGGTTCGTGGGGGAACGCAAAGAGCAAGGGTGTGGGTTCGTGGGGGAACGCAAAGAGGAACCGTGCGGGTTCGTGGGGGAACGCAAAGAGGAAGGGTGCGGGTTCGTGGGGGAACGCAAAGAGCAAGGGTGCGGGTTCGTGGGGGAACGCAAAGAGGAACCGTGCGGGTTCTTGGGGGAACGCAAGGAGGAATGGTGCGGGTTCGTGGGGGAACGCAAAGAGCAAGGGTGCGGGTTCGTGGGGGAACGCATAGAGGAACCGTGCGGGTTCGTGGGGGAACGCAAAGAGGAACCGTGCGGGTTCGTGGGGGAACGCAAAGGGCAATGGTGCGGGTTCGTGGGGGAACGCAAAGAGCAAGGGTGCGGGTTCGTGGGGGAACGCAAAGAGGAACCGTGCGGGTTCGTGGGGGAACGCAAAGAGCAAGGGTGCGGGTTCGTGGGGGAACGCAAAGAGCAAGGGTGCGGGTTCGTGGGGGAACGCAAAGAGCAAGGGTGTGGGTTCGTGGGGGAACGCAAAGAGCAACCGTGCGGGTTCGTGTGGGAACGCAAAAAGGAACCGTGCGGGTTCGTGGGGGAACGCAAAGAGGAACCGTGCGGGATCGTGGGGGAACGCAAAGAGGAACCGTGCGGGTTCGTGGGGGAACGCAAAGAGCAAGGGTGCGGGTTCGTGGGGGAACGCAAAGAGCAACGGTGCGGGTTCGTGGGGGAACGCAAAGAGCAAGGGTGCAGGTTCGTGGGGGAACGGAAAGAGGAACCGTGCGGGTTCGTGGGGGAACGCAAAGAGGAACCGTGCGGGATCGTGGGGGAACGCAAAGAGGAACCGTGCGGGTTCGTGGGGGAACGCAAAGAGGAACGGTGCGGGTTCGTGGGGGAACGCAAAGAGCAAGGGTGCGGGTTCGTGGGGGAACTGAAAGAGCAAGGGTGCGGGTTCGTGGGGGAACGCAAAGAGCAAGGGTGCGGGTTCGTGGGGGAACGCAAAGAGCAAGGGTGCAGGTTCGTGGGGGAACGGAAAGAGGAACCGTGCGGGTTCGTGGGGGAACGCAAAGAGGAACCGTGCGGGTTCGTGGGGGAACGCAAAGAGGAACGGTGCGGGTTCGTGGGGGAACGCAAAGAGCAAGGGTGCGGGTTCGTGGGGGAACGCAAAGAGCAAGGGTGCGGGTTCGTGGGGGAACGCAAAGAGCAAGGGTGCGGGTTCGTGGGGGAACGCAAAGAGCAAGGGTGCGGGTTCGTGGGGGAACGCAAAGAGCAAGGATGCGGGTTCGTGGGGGAACGCAAAGAGCAAGGGTGCGGGTTCGTGGGGGAACGCAAAGAGCAAGGGTGCGGGTTTGTGGGGGAACGCAAAGAGCAAGGGTGCGGGTTCGTGGGGGAACGCAAAGAGCAAGGGTGCGGGTTCGTGGGGGAACGCAAAGAGCAAGGGTGCGGGTTCGTGGGGGAACGCAAAGAGCAAGGGTGCGGGTTCGTGGGGGAACGCAAAGAGCAATGGTGCGGGTTCGTGGGGGAACGCAAAGAGCAAGGGTGCGGGTTCGTGGGGGAACGCAAAGAGCAAGGGTGCGGGTTCGTGGGGGAACGCAAAGAGGAACCGTGCGGGTACGTGGGGGAACGCAAAGAGGAACCGTGCGGGTTCGTGGGGGAATGCAAAGAGCAAGGGTGCGGGTTCGTGGGGGAACACAAAGTGGAACCGTGCGGGTTCGTGGGGGAACGCAAAGAGCAAGGGTTTGGGTTCGTGGGGGAACGCAAAGAGGAACCGTGCGGGTTCGTGGGGGAACGCAAAGAGGAACCGTGCGGGTTCGTGGGGGAACGCAAGGAGCAACCGTGCGGGTTCGTGGGTGAACGCAAGGAGCAACCGTGCGGGTTCGTGGGGGAACGCAAAGAGGAACCGTGCGGGTTCGTGGGGGAACCGAAGGAGCCACCGTGCAGGTTCGTGGGGGAACGCAAAGAGCAACCGTGCGGGTTCGTGGGGGAACGCAAAGAGGAACCGTGCGGGTTCGTGGGGGAACGCAAAGAGCAAGGGTGCGGGTTCGTGGGGGAACGCAAGGAGCAACCGTGCAGGTTTGTGGGGGAACGCAAAGAGCAACCGTGCGGGTTTGTGGGGGAACGCAAAGAGGAACCGTGCGGGTTTGTGGGGGAACGCAAAGAGGAACGGTGCGGGTTCGTGGGGGAACGCAAAGAGCAAGGGTGTGGGTTCGTGGGGGAACGCAAAGAGGAACCGTGCGGGTTCGTGGGGGAACGCAAAGAGGAAGGGTGCGGGTTCGTGGGGGAACGCAAAGAGCAAGGGTGCGGGTTCGTGGGGGAACGCAAAGAGCAACCGTGCGGGTTCTTGGGGGAACGCAAGGAGGAATGGTGCGGGTTCGTGGGGGAACGCAAAGAGCAAGGGTGCGGGTTCGTGGGGGAACGCAAAGAGGAACCGTGCGGGTTCGTGGGGGAACGCAAAGAGGAACCGTGCGGGTTCGTGGGGGAACGCAAAGAGCAATGGTGCGGGTTCGTGGGGGAACGCAAAGAGCAAGGGTGCGGGTTCGTGGGGGAACGCAAAGAGGAACTGTGCGGGTTCGTGGGGGAACGCAAAGAGCAAGGGTGCGGGTTCGTGGGGGAACGCAAAGAGCAAGGGTGTGGGTTCGTGGGGGAACGCAAAGAGGAACCGTGCGGGTTCGTGGGGGAACGCAAAGAGCAAGGGTGCGGGTTCGTGGGGGAACGCAAAGAGGAACCGTGCGGGATCGTGGGGGAACGCAAAGAGGAACCGTGCGGGTTCGTGGGGGAACGCAAAGAGCAAGGGTGCGGGTTCGTGGGGGAACGCAAAGAGCAAGGGTGCGGGTTCGTGGGGGAACGCAAAGAGCAAGGGTGCGGGTTCGTGGGGGAACGCAAAGAGCAAGGGTGCGGGTTCGTGGGGGAACGCAAAGAGCAAGGGTGCAGGTTCGTGGGGGAACGCAAAGAGGATCCGTGCGGGTTCGTGGGGGAACGCAAAGAGCAAGGGTGCGGGTTCGTGGGGGAACGCAAAGAGGAACGGTGCGGGTTCGTGGGGGAACGCAAAGAGGAACGGTGCGGGTTCGTGGGGGAACGCAAAGAGGAACCGTGCGGGTTCGTGGTGGAACGCAAAGAGGAACGGTGCGGGTTCGTGGGGGAACGCAAAGAGCAAGGGTGCGGGTTCGTGGGGGAACTCAAAGAGCAAGGGTGCGGGTTCGTGGGGGAACGCAAAGAGCAAGGGTGCGGGTTCGTGGGGGAACGCAAAGAGCAAGGATGCGGGTTCGTGGGGGAACGCAAAGAGGAACGGTGCGGGTTCGTGGGGGAACGCAAAGAGCAAGGGTGCGGGTTCGTGGGGGAACGCAAAGAGGAACGGTGCGGGTTCGTGGGGGAACGCAAAGAGCAAGGGTGCGGGTTCGTGGGGGAACGCAAAGAGCAAGGGTGCGGGTTCGTGGGGGAACACAAAGAGCAATGGTGCGGGTTCGTGGGGGAACGCAAAGAGCAAGGGTGCGGGTTCGTGGGGGAACGCAAAGAGCAACGGTGCGGGTTCGTGGGGGAACGCAAAGAGGAACCGTGCGGGTACGTGGGGGAACGCAAAGAGGAACCGTGCGGGTTCGTGGGGGAATGCAAAGAGCAAGGGTGCGGGTTCGTGGGGGAACGCAAAGAGGAACCGTGCGGGTTCGTGGGGGAACGCAAAGAGGAAGGGTGTGGGTTCGTGGGGGAACGCAAAGAGGAACCGTGCGGGTTCGTGGGGGAACGCAAAGAGGAACCGTGCGGGTTCGTGGGGGAACGCAAGGAGCAACCGTGCGGGTTCGTGGGTGAACGCAAGGAGCAACCGTGCAGGTTCGTGGGGGAACGCAAAGAGGAACCGTGCGGGTTCGTGGGGGAACCGAAGGAGCCACCGTGCAGGTTCGTGGGGGAACGCAAAGAGCAACCGTGCGGGTTTGTGGGGGAACGCAAAGAGGAACCGTGCGGGTTCGTGGGGGAACGCAAAGAGCAACCGTGCGGGTTCGTGGGGGAACGCAAGGAGCAACCGTGCAGGTTTGTGGGGGAACGCAAAGAGCAACCGTGCGGGTTTGTGGGGGAACGCAAAGAGGAACCGTGCGGGTTTGTGGGGGAACGCAAAGAGGAACGGTGCGGGTTCGTGGGGGAACGCAAAGAGCAAGGGTGTGGGTTCGTGGGGGAACGCAAAGAGGAACCGTGCGGGTTCGTGGGGGAACGCAAAGAGGAAGGGTGCGGGTTCGTGGGGGAACGCAAAGAGCAAGGGTGCGGGTTCGTGGGGGAACGCAAAGAGGAACCGTGCGGGTTCTTGGGGGAACGCAAGGAGGAATGGTGCGGGTTCGTGGGGGAACGCAAAGAGCAAGGGTGCGGGTTCGTGGGGGAACGCAAAGAGGAACCGTGCGGGTTCGTGGGGGAACGCAAAGAGGAACCGTGCGGGTTCGTGGGGGAACGCAAAGAGCAATGGTGCGGGTTCGTGGGGGAACGCAAAGAGCAAGGGTGCGGGTTCGTGGGGGAACGCAAAGAGGAACCGTGCGGGTTTGTGGTGGAACGCAAAGAGCAAGGGTGCGGGTTCGTGGGGGAACGAAAAGAGCAAGGGTGCGGGTTCGTGGGGGAACGCAAAGAGCAACCGTGCGGGTTCGTGGGGCAACGCAAAGAGGAACCGTGCGGGTTCGTGGGTGAACGCAAAGAGGAACGGTGCGGGTTCGTGGGGGAACGCAAAGAGCAACGGTGCGGGTTCGTGGGGGAACGCAAAGAGCAAGGGTGCGGGTTCGTGGGGGAACGCAAAGAGGAACCGTGCGGGTTCGTGGGGGAATGCAAAGAGCAAGGGTGCGGGTTCGTGGGGGAACGCAAAGAGGAACCGTGCGGGTTCGTGGGGGAACGCAAAGAGGAAGGGTGTGGGTTCGTGGGGGAACGCAAAGAGGAACCGTGCGGGTTCGTGGGGGAACGCAAAGAGGAACCGTGCGGGTTCGTGGGGGAACGCAAGGAGCAACCGTGCGGGTTCGTGGGGGAACGCAAGGAGCAACCGTGCAGGTTCCTGGGGGAACGCAAAGAGGAACCGTGCGGGTTCGTGAGGGAACCGAAGGAGCCACCGTGCAGGTTCGTGGGGGAACGCAAAGAGCAACCGTGCGGGTTCGTGGGGGAACGCAAAGAGCAACCGTGCGGGTTCGTGGGGGAACGCAAAGAGCAACCGTGCGGGTTCGTGGGGGAACGCAAGGAGCAACCGTGCAGGTTTGTGGGGGAACGCAAAGAGCAACCGTGCGGGTTTGTGGGGGAACGCAAAGAGGAACCGTGCGGGTTTGTGGGGGAACGCAAAGAGGAACGGTGCGGGTTCGTGGGGGAACGCAAAGAGCAAGGGTGTGGGTTCGTGGGGGAACGCAAAGAGGAACCGTGCGGGTTCGTGGGGGAACGCAAAGAGGAAGGGTGCGGGTTCGTGGGGGAACGCAAAGAGCAAGGGTGCGGGTTCGTGGGGGAACGCAAAGAGGAACCGTGCGGGTTCTTGGGGGAACGCAAGGAGGAATGGTGCGGGTTCGTGGGGGAACGCAAAGAGCAAGGGTGCGGGTTCGTGGGGGAACGCATAGAGGAACCGTGCGGGTTCGTGGGGGAACGCAAAGAGGAACCGTGCGGGTTCGTGGGGGAACGCAAAGGGCAATGGTGCGGGTTCGTGGGGGAACGCAAAGAGCAAGGGTGCGGGTTCGTGGGGGAACGCAAAGAGGAACCGTGCGGGTTCGTGGGGGAACGCAAAGAGCAAGGGTGCGGGTTCGTGGGGGAACGCAAAGAGCAAGGGTGCGGGTTCGTGGGGGAACGCAAAGAGCAAGGGTGTGGGTTCGTGGGGGAACGCAAAGAGGAACCGTGCGGGTTCGTGTGGGAACGCAAAAAGGAACCGTGCGGGTTCGTGGGGGAACGCAAAGAGGAACCGTGCGGGATCGTGGGGGAACGCAAAGAGGAACCGTGCGGGTTCGTGGGGGAACGCAAAGAGCAAGGGTGCGGGTTCGTGGGGGAACGCAAAGAGCAACGGTGCGGGTTCGTGGGGGAACGCAAAGAGCAAGGGTGCAGGTTCGTGGGGGAACGGAAAGAGGAACCGTGCGGGTTCGTGGGGGAACGCAAAGAGGAACCGTGCGGGATCGTGGGGGAACGCAAAGAGGAACCGTGCGGGTTCGTGGGGGAACGCAAAGAGGAACGGTGCGGGTTCGTGGGGGAACGCAAAGAGCAAGGGTGCGGGTTCGTGGGGGAACTGAAAGAGCAAGGGTGCGGGTTCGTGGGGGAACGCAAAGAGCAAGGGTGCGGGTTCGTGGGGGAACGCAAAGAGCAAGGGTGCAGGTTCGTGGGGGAACGGAAAGAGGAACCGTGCGGGTTCGTGGGGGAACGCAAAGAGGAACCGTGCGGGTTCGTGGGGGAACGCAAAGAGGAACGGTGCGGGTTCGTGGGGGAACGCAAAGAGCAAGGGTGCGGGTTCGTGGGGGAACGCAAAGAGCAAGGGTGCGGGTTCGTGGGGGAACGCAAAGAGCAAGGGTGCGGGTTCGTGGGGGAACGCAAAGAGCAAGGGTGCGGGTTCGTGGGGGAACGCAAAGAGCAAGGATGCGGGTTCGTGGGGGAACGCAAAGAGCAAGGGTGCGGGTTCGTGGGGGAACGCAAAGAGCAAGGGTGCGGGTTTGTGGGGGAACGCAAAGAGCAAGGGTGCGGGTTCGTGGGGGAACGCAAAGAGCAAGGGTGCGGGTTCGTGGGGGAACGCAAAGAGCAAGGGTGCGGGTTCGTGGGGGAACGCAAAGAGCAAGGGTGCGGGTTCGTGGGGGAACGCAAAGAGCAATGGTGCGGGTTCGTGGGGGAACGCAAAGAGCAAGGGTGCGGGTTCGTGGGGGAACGCAAAGAGCAAGGGTGCGGGTTCGTGGGGGAACGCAAAGAGGAACCGTGCGGGTACGTGGGGGAACGCAAAGAGGAACCGTGCGGGTTCGTGGGGGAATGCAAAGAGCAAGGGTGCGGGTTCGTGGGGGAACGCAAAGTGGAACCGTGCGGGTTCGTGGGGGAACGCAAAGAGCAAGGGTTTGGGTTCGTGGGGGAACGCAAAGAGGAACCGTGCGGGTTCGTGGGGGAACGCAAAGAGGAACCGTGCGGGTTCGTGGGGGAACGCAAGGAGCAACCGTGCGGGTTCGTGGGTGAACGCAAGGAGCAACCGTGCGGGTTCGTGGGGGAACGCAAAGAGGAACCGTGCGGGTTCGTGGGGGAACCGAAGGAGCCACCGTGCAGGTTCGTGGGGGAACGCAAAGAGCAACCGTGCGGGTTCGTGGGGGAACGCAAAGAGGAACCGTGCGGGTTCGTGGGGGAACGCAAAGAGCAAGGGTGCGGGTTCGTGGGGGAACGCAAGGAGCAACCGTGCAGGTTTGTGGGGGAACGCAAAGAGCAACCGTGCGGGTTTGTGGGGGAACGCAAAGAGGAACCGTGCGGGTTTGTGGGGGAACGCAAAGAGGAACGGTGCGGGTTCGTGGGGGAACGCAAAGAGCAAGGGTGTGGGTTCGTGGGGGAACGCAAAGAGGAACCGTGCGGGTTCGTGGGGGAACGCAAAGAGGAAGGGTGCGGGTTCGTGGGGGAACGCAAAGAGCAAGGGTGCGGGTTCGTGGGGGAACGCAAAGAGCAACCGTGCGGGTTCTTGGGGGAACGCAAGGAGGAATGGTGCGGGTTCGTGGGGGAACGCAAAGAGCAAGGGTGCGGGTTCGTGGGGGAACGCAAAGAGGAACCGTGCGGGTTCGTGGGGGAACGCAAAGAGGAACCGTGCGGGTTCGTGGGGGAACGCAAAGAGCAATGGTGCGGGTTCGTGGGGGAACGCAAAGAGCAAGGGTGCGGGTTCGTGGGGGAACGCAAAGAGGAACTGTGCGGGTTCGTGGGGGAACGCAAAGAGCAAGGGTGCGGGTTCGTGGGGGAACGCAAAGAGCAAGGGTGTGGGTTCGTGGGGGAACGCAAAGAGGAACCGTGCGGGTTCGTGGGGGAACGCAAAGAGCAAGGGTGCGGGTTCGTGGGGGAACGCAAAGAGGAACCGTGCGGGATCGTGGGGGAACGCAAAGAGGAACCGTGCGGGTTCGTGGGGGAACGCAAAGAGCAAGGGTGCGGGTTCGTGGGGGAACGCAAAGAGCAAGGGTGCGGGTTCGTGGGGGAACGCAAAGAGCAAGGGTGCGGGTTCGTGGGGGAACGCAAAGAGCAAGGGTGCGGGTTCGTGGGGGAACGCAAAGAGCAAGGGTGCAGGTTCGTGGGGGAACGCAAAGAGGAACCGTGCGGGTTCGTGGGGGAACGCAAAGAGCAAGGGTGCGGGTTCGTGGGGGAACGCAAAGAGGAACGGTGCGGGTTCGTGGGGGAACGCAAAGAGGAACGGTGCGGGTTCGTGGGGGAACGCAAAGAGGAACCGTGCGGGTTCGTGGTGGAACGCAAAGAGGAACGGTGCGGGTTCGTGGGGGAACGCAAAGAGCAAGGGTGCGGGTTCGTGGGGGAACTCAAAGAGCAAGGGTGCGGGTTCGTGGGGGAACGCAAAGAGCAAGGGTGCGGGTTCGTGGGGGAACGCAAAGAGCAAGGATGCGGGTTCGTGGGGGAACGCAAAGAGGAACGGTGCGGGTTCGTGGGGGAACGCAAAGAGCAAGGGTGCGGGTTCGTGGGGGAACGCAAAGAGGAACGGTGCGGGTTCGTGGGGGAACGCAAAGAGCAAGGGTGCGGGTTCGTGGGGGAACGCAAAGAGCAAGGGTGCGGGTTCGTGGGGGAACACAAAGAGCAATGGTGCGGGTTCGTGGGGGAACGCAAAGAGCAAGGGTGCGGGTTCGTGGGGGAACGCAAAGAGCAACGGTGCGGGTTCGTGGGGGAACGCAAAGAGGAACCGTGCGGGTACGTGGGGGAACGCAAAGAGGAACCGTGCGGGTTCGTGGGGGAATGCACAGAGCAAGGGTGCGGGTTCGTGGGGGAACGCAAAGAGGAACCGTGCGGGTTCGTGGGGGAACGCAAAGAGGAAGGGTGTGGGTTCGTGGGGGAACGCAAAGAGGAACCGTGCGGGTTCGTGGGGGAACGCAAAGAGGAACCGTGCGGGTTCGTGGGGGAACGCAAGGAGCAACCGTGCGGGTTCGTGGGTGAACGCAAGGAGCAACCGTGCAGGTTCGTGGGGGAACGCAAAGAGGAACCGTGCGGGTTCGTGGGGGAACCGAAGGAGCCACCGTGCAGGTTCGTGGGGGAACGCAAAGAGCAACCGTGCGGGTTTGTGGGGGAACGCAAAGAGGAACCGTGCGGGTTCGTGGGGGAACGCAAAGAGCAACCGTGCGGGTTCGTGGGGGAACGCAAGGAGCAACCGTGCAGGTTTGTGGGGGAACGCAAAGAGCAACCGTGCGGGTTTGTGGGGGAACGCAAAGAGGAACCGTGCGGGTTTGTGGGGGAACGCAAAGAGGAACGGTGCGGGTTCGTGGGGGAACGCAAAGAGCAAGGGTGTGGGTTCGTGGGGGAACGCAAAGAGGAACCGTGCGGGTTCGTGGGGGAACGCAAAGAGGAAGGGTGCGGGTTCGTGGGGGAACGCAAAGAGCAAGGGTGCGGGTTCGTGGGGGAACGCAAAGAGGAACCGTGCGGGTTCTTGGGGGAACGCAAGGAGGAATGGTGCGGGTTCGTGGGGGAACGCAAAGAGCAAGGGTGCGGGTTCGTGGGGGAACGCAAAGAGGAACCGTGCGGGTTCGTGGGGGAACGCAAAGAGGAACCGTGCGGGTTCGTGGGGGAACGCAAAGAGCAATGGTGCGGGTTCGTGGGGGAACGCAAAGAGCAAGGGTGCGGGTTCGTGGGGGAACGCAAAGAGGAACCGTGCGGGTTCGTGGGGGAACGCAAAGAGCAAGGGTGCGGGTTCGTGGGGGAACGCAAAGAGCAAGGGTGCGGGTTCGTGGGGGAACGCAAAGAGCAAGGGTGCGGGTTCGTGGGGGAACGCAAAGAGCAAGGGTGTGGGTTCGTGGGGGAACGCAAAGAGGAACCGTGCGGGTTCGTGGGGGAACGCAAAAAGGAACCGTGCGGGTTCGTGGGGGAACTCAAAGAGGAACCGTGCGGGATCGTGGGGGAACTCAAAGAGGAACCGTGCGGGTTCGTGGGGGAACGCAAAGAGCAAGGGTGCGGGTTCGTGGGGGAACGCAAAGAGCAAGGGTGCGGGTTCGTGGGGGAACGCAAAGAGCAAGGGTGCAGGTTCGTGGGGGAACGGAAAGAGGAACCGTGCGGGTTCGTGGGGGAACGCAAAGAGCAAGGGTGCGGGTTCGTGGGGGAACGCAAAGAGGAACCGTGCGGGTTCGTGGGGGAACGCAAAGAGGAACGGTGCGGGTTCGTGGGGGAACGCAAAGAGCAAGGGTGCGGGTTCGTGGGGGAACTCAAAGAGCAAGGGTGCGGGTTCGTGGGGGAACGCAAAGAGCAAGGGTGCGGGTTCGTGGGGGAACGCAAAGAGCAAGGATGCGGGTTCGTGGGGGAACGCAAAGAGCAACCGTGCGGGTTCGTGGGGGAACGCAAAGAGCAAGGGTGCGGGTTCGTGGGGGAACGCAAAGAGGAACCGTGCGGGTACGTGGGGGAACGCAAAGAGGAACCGTGCGGGTTCGTGGGGGAACGCAAAGAGCAAGGGTGCGGGTTCGTGGGGGAACGCAAAGAGGAACCGTGCGGGTTCGTGGGGGAACGCAAAGAGGAACGGTGCGGGTTCGTGGGGGAACGCAAAGAGCAAGGGTGCGGGTTCGTGGGGGAACGCAAAGAGGAACCGTGCGGGTTCGTGTGGGAACGCAAAGAGCAAGGGTGCGGGTTCGTGGGGGAACGCAAAGAGCAAGGGTGCGGGTTCGTGGGGGAACGCAAAGAGCAAGGGTGCGGGTTCGTGGGGGAACGCAAAGAGCAAGGGTGCGGGTTCGCGGGGGAACATAAAGAGCAAGGGTGCGGGTTCGTGGGGGAACGCAAAGAGCAAGGGTGCGGGTTCGTGGGGGAACGCAAAGAGGAACCTTGCGGGTTTGTGGCGGAACGCAAAGAGGAACCGTGCGGGTTCGTGAGGGAACGCAAAGAGCAAGGTTGCGGGTTCGTGGGGGAACGCAAAGAGCAAGGGTGCGGGTTCGTGGGTGAACGTAAAGAGGAACCGTGCGGGTTCGTGGGGGAACGCAAAGAGCAAGAGTGTGGGTTCGTGGGGGAACGCAAAGAGGAACCGTGCGGGTTCGTGGGGGAACGCAAAGAGGAACCGTGCGGGTTCGTGGGGGAACGCAAGGAGCAACCGTGCGGGTTCGTGGGGGAACGCAAAGAGGAACCGTGCGGGTTCGTGGGGGAACGCAAAGAGCAACCGTGCAGGTTCGTTGGGGAACGCAAAGAGCAACCGTGCGGGTTCTTGGGGAACGCAAAGAGGAACCGTGCGGGTTCGTGGGGGAACGCAAAGAGCAACCGTGCTGGTTTGTGGGGGAACGCAAGGAGCAACCGTGCAGGTTTGTGGGGGAACGCAAAGAGCAACCGTGCAGGTTTGTGGGGGAACGCAAAGAGGAACCGTGCGGGTTTGTGTTGGAACGCAAAGAGGAACGGTGCGGGTTCGTGGGGGAACTCAAAGAGCAAGGGTGTTGGTTCGTGGGGGAACGCAAAGAGCAACCGTGCGGGTTCGTGGGGGAACGCAAAGAGCAAGGGTGCGGGTTCGTGGGGGAACGCAAAGAGCAAGGGTGCGGGTTCGTGGGGGAACGCAAAGAGCAAAGGTGCAGGTTCGTGGGGCAACGCAAAGAGGAACCGTGCGGGTTCGTGGGGGAACGGAAAGAGGAACGGTGCGGGTTCGTGGGGGAACGCAAGGAGCAACGGTGCGGGTTCGTGGGGGAACGCAAAGAGCAAGGGTGCGGGTTCGTGGGGGAACGCAAAGAGGAACCGTCCGGGTTCGTGGGGGAATGCAAAGAGCAAGGGTGCGGGTTCGTGGGGGAACGCAAAGAGGAACCGTGCGGGTTCGTGGGGGAACGCAAAGAGGAAGGGTGTGGGTTCGTGGGGGAACGCAAAGAGGAACCGTGCGAGTTCGTGGGGGAACGCAAAGAGGAACCGTGCGGGTTCGTGGGGGAACGCAAGGAGCAACCGTGCGGGTTCGTGGGGGAACGCAAGGAGCAACCGTGCAGGTTCGTGGGGGAACGCAAAGAGGAACCGTGCGGGTTCGTGGGTGAACCGAAGGAGCCACCGTGCAGGTTCGTGGGGGAACGCAAAGAGCAACCGTGCGGGTTCGTGGGGGAACGCAAAGAGGAACCGTGCGGGTTCGTGGGGGAACGCAAAGAGGAACCGTGCGGGTTCGTGGGGGAACGCAAGGAGCAACCGTGCAGGTTTGTGGGGGAACGCAAAGAGCAACCGTGCGGGTTTGTGGGGGAACGCAAAGAGGAACCGTGCGGGTTTGTGGGGGAACGCAAAGAGGAACGGTGCGGGTTCGTGGGGGAACGCAAAGAGCAAGGGTGTGGGTTCGTGGGGGAACGCAAAGAGGAACCGTGCGGGTTCGTGGGGGAACGCAAAGAGGAAGGGTGCGGGTTCGTGGGGGAACGCAAAGAGCAAGGGTGCGGGTTCGTGGGGGAACGCAAAGAGGAACCGTGCGGGTTCTTGGGGGAACGCAAGGAGGAATGGTGCGGGTTCGTGGGGGAACGCAAAGAGCAAGGGTGCGGGTTCGTGGGGGAACGCATAGAGGAACCGTGCGGGTTCGTGGGGGAACGCAAAGAGGAACCGTGCGGGTTCGTGGGGGAACGCAAAGAGCAATGGTGCGGGTTCGTGGGGGAACGCAAAGAGCAAGGGTGCGGGTTCGTGGGGGAACGCAAAGAGGAACCGTGCGGGTTCGTGGGGGAACGCAAAGAGCAAGGGTGCGGGTTCGTGGGGGAACGCAAAGAGCAAGGGTGCGGGTTCGTGGGGGAACGCAAAGAGCAAGGGTGTGGGTTCGTGGGGGAACGCAAAGAGGAACCGTGCGGGTTCGTGGGGGAACGCAAAAAGGAACCGTGCGGGTTCGTGGGGGAACGCAAAGAGGAACCGTGCGGGATCGTGGGGGAACGCAAAGAGGAACCGTGCGGGTTCGTGGGGGAACGCAAAGAGCAAGGGTGCGGGTTCGTGGGGGAACGCAAAGAGCAAGGGTGCGGGTTCGTGGGGGAACGCAAAGAGCAAGGGTGCGGGTTCGTGGGGGAACGGAAAGAGGAACCGTGCGGGTTCGTGGGGGAACGCAAAGAGCAAGGGTGCGGGTTCGTGGGGGAACGCAAAGAGGAACCGTGCGGGTTCGTGGGGGAACGCAAAGAGGAACGGTGCGGGTTCGTGGGGGAACGCAAAGAGCAAGGGTGCGGGTTCGTGGGGGAACTGAAAGAGCAAGGGTGCGGGTTCGTGGGGGAACGCAAAGAGCAAGGGTGCGGGTTCGTGGGGGAACGCAAAGAGCAAGGATGCGGGTTCGTGGGGGAACGCAAAGAGGAACGGTGCGGGTTCGTGGGGGAACGCAAAGAGCAAGGGTGCGGGTTCGTGGGGGAACGCAAAGAGCAAGGGTGCGGGTTCGTGGGGGAACGCAAAGAGCAAGGGTGCGGGTTCGTGGGGGAACGCAAAGAGCAAGGGTGCGGGTTCGTGGGGGAACGCAAAAAGCAATGGTGCGGGTTCGTGGGGGAACGCAAAGAGCAAGGGTGCGGGTTCGTGGGGGAACGCAAAGAGCAAGGGTGCGGGTTCGTGGGGGAACGCAAAGAGCAAGGGTGCGGGCTCGTGGGGGAACGCAAAGAGGAACCGTGCGGGTACGTGGGGGAATGCAAAGAGGAACCGTGCGGGTTCGTGGGGGAACGCAAAGAGCAAGGGTGCGGGTTCGTGGGGGAACGCAAAGAGGAACCGTGCGGGTTCGTGGGGGAACGCAAAGAGGAACGGTGCGGGTTCGTGGGGGAACGCAAAGAGCAAGGGTGCGGGTTCGTGGGGGAACGCAAAGAGCAAGGGTGCGGGTTCGTGGGGGAACGCAAAGAGCAAGGGTGCGGGTTCGTGGGGGAACGCAAAGAGCAAGGGTGCGGGTTCGTGGGGGAACGCAAAGAGCAAGGGTGCGGGTTCGCGGGGGAACATAAAGAGCAAGGGTGCGGGTTCGTGGGGGAACGCAAAGAGGAACCGTGCGGGTTCGTGGGGGAACGCAAAGAGGAACCGTGCGGGTTCGTGGGGGAACGCAAGGAGCAACCGTGCGGGTTCGTGGGGGAACGCAAAGAGGAACCGTGCGGGTTCGTGGGGGAACGCAAGGAGCAACCGTGGAGGTTCGTGGGGGAACGCAAAGAGCAACCGTGCGGGTTCTTGGGGAACGCAAAGAGGAACCGTGCGGGTTCGTGGGGGAACGCAAAGAGCAACCGTGCTGGTTTGTGGGGGAACGCAAGGAGCAACCGTGCAGGTTTGTGGGGGAATGCAAAGAGCAACCGTGCGGGTTCGTGGGGGAACGCAAAGAGGAACCGTGCGGGTTTGTGGGGGAACGCAAAGAGGAACGGTGCGGGTTCGTGGGGGAACTCAAAGAGCAAGGGTGTTGGTTCGTGGGAGAACACAAAGAGCAAGGGTGCGGGTTCATGGGGGAACGCAAAGAGCAAGGGTGCGGGTTCGTGGGGGAACGCAAAGAGCAAGGGTGCGGGTTCGTGGGGGAACGCAAAGAGCAAGGGTGCGGGTTCATGGGGGAACGCAAAGAGGAACCGTGCGGGTTCTTGGGGGAACGCAAAGAGGAACGGTGCGGGTTCGTGGGGGAACGCAAAGAGCAATGGTGCGGGTTCGTGGGGGAACGCAAAGAGCAAGGGTGCGGGTTCGTGGGGGAACGCAAAGAGCAAGGGTGCGGGTTCGTGGGGGAACGCAAAGAGCAAGGGTGCGGGTTCGTGGGGGAACGCAAAGAGCAAGGGTGCGGGTTCGTGGGGGAACGCAAAGAGCAAGGGTGCGGGTTCGTGGGGGAACGCAAAGAGCAAGGGTGCGGGTTCGTGGGGGAACGCAAAGAGCAAGGGTGCGGGTTCGAGGGGGAATGCAAAGAGGAACCGTGCGGGTTCATGGGGGAACGCAAAGAGGAACCGTGCGGGTTTATGGGGGAACGCAAAGAGCAAGGGTGCGGGTTCGTGGGGGAACGCAAAGAGGAACCGTGCGGGTTCGTGGGGGAACGCAAGGAGCAACCGTGCGGGTTCGTGGGGGAACGCAAAGAGGAACCGTGCGGGTTCGTGGGGGAACGCAAGGAGCAACCGTGCGGGTTCGTGGGGGAACGCAAAGAGGAACCGTGCGGGTTCGTGGGGGAACGCAAAGAGCAAGGGTGCGGGTTCGTGGGGGAACGCAAAGAGGAAACGTGCGGGTTCGTGGGGGAACGCAAAGAGGAACCGTGCGGGTTCGTGGGGGAACGCAAAGAGCAAGGGTGCGGGTTCGTGGGGGAACGCAAAGAGCAAGGGTGCGGGTTCGCGGGGGAACGCAACGAGCAAGGGTGCGGGTTCGTGGGGGAACGCAACGAGCAAGGGTGCGGGTTCGTGGGGGAACGGAAAGAGCAAGTGTGCGGGTTCGTGGGGGAACGCAACGAGCAAGGGTGCGGGTTCGTGGGGGAACGCAACGAGCAAGGGTGCGGGTTCGTGGGGGAACGCAAAGAGGAACCGTGCGGGTTCGTGGGGGAACGCAAAGAGGAACCGTGCGGGTTTGTGGGGGAACGCAAAGAGGAACCGTGCGGGTTCGCGGGGGAACGCAAAGAGAAAGGGTGCGGGTTCGTGGGGGAACGCAAAGAGCAAGGGTGCGGGTTCGTGGGTGAATGCAAAGAGCAAGGGTGCGGGTTCGTGGGGGAACGCAAAGAGCAAGGGTGTGGGTTCGTGGGGGAACGCAAAGAGGAACCGTGCGGGTTCGTGGGGGAACGCAAAGAGGAACCGTGCGGGTTCGTGGGGGAACGCAAGGAGCAACCGTGCGGGTTCGTGGGGGAACGCAAGGAGCAAGGGTGCGGGTTCGTGGGGGAACGCAAAGAGGAACCGTGCGGGTTCGTGGGGGAACGCAAGGAGCAGCCGTGCAGGTTCGTGGGGGAACGCAAAGAGCAACCGTGCGGGTACTTGGGGAACGCAAAGAGGAACCGTGCGGGTTCGTGGGGGAACGCAAAGAGCAACCGTGCTGGTTTGTGGGGGAACGCAAGGAGCAACCGTGCGGGTTCGTGGGGGAACTCAAAGAGCAAGGGTGTGGGTTCGTGGGGGAACGCAAAGAGCAACCGTGCGGGTTCGTGGGGGAACGCAAAGAGCAAGGGTGCGGGTTCGTGGGGGAACGCAAAGAGCAAGGGTGCGGGTTCGTGGGGGAACGCAAAGAGGAACCGTGCGGGTTCGTGGGGGAACGCAAAGAGCAAGGGTGCGGGTTCGTGGGGGAACGCAAAGAGGAACCGTGCGGGTTCGTGGGGGAACGCAAAGAGGAACCGTGCGGGTTCGTGGGGGAACGCAAAGAGCAAGGGTGCGGGTTCGTGGGGGAACGCAAAGAGCAAGGGTGCGGGTTCGTGGGGGAACGCAAAGAGGAACGGTGCGGGTTCGTGGGGGAACGCAAAGAGTAAGGGTGCGGGTTCGTGGGGGAACGCAAAGAGCTAGGGTGCGGGTTCGTGGGGGAACGCAAAGAGGAAGGGTGCGGGTTCGTGGGGGAACGCAAAGAGCAAGGGTGCGGGTTCGTGGGGGAACGCAAAGAGCAATGGTGCGGGTTCGTGGGGGAACGCAAAGAGCAAGGGTGCGGGTTCGTGGGGGAACACAAAGAGCAAGGGTGCGGGTTCGTGGGGGAACGCAAAGAGGAACAGTGCGGGTACGTGGGGGAACGCAAAGAGGAACAGTGCGGGTTCGTGGGGGAACGCAAAGAGCAAGGGTGCGGGTTCGTGGGGGAACGCAAAGAGGAACCGTGCGGGTTCGTGGGGGAACGCAAAGAGGAATGGTGCGGGTTCGTGGGGGAACGCAAAGAGCAAGGGTGCGGGTTCGTGGGGGAACGCAAAGAGCAAGGGTGCGGGTTCGTGGGGGAACGCAAAGAGCAAGGGTGCGGGTTCGTGGGGGAACGCAAAGAGGAACCGTGCGGGTTCGTGGGGGAACATAAAGAGCAAGGGTGCGGGTTCGTGGGGGAACGCAAAGAGCAAGGGTGCGGGTTCGTGGGGGAACGCAAAGAGGAACCGTGCGGGTTTGTGGCGGAACGCAAAGAGCAAGGGTGCGGGTTCGTGGGGGAACGCAAAGAGCAAGGGTGCGGGTTCGTGGGGGAACGCAAAGAGCAAGGGTGCGGGTTCGTGGGGGAACGCAAAGAGGAACCGTGAGGGTTCGTGGGGGAACGCAAAGAGCAAGGGTGTGGGTTCGTGGGGGAACGCAAAGAGGAACCGTGCGGGTTCGTGGGGGAACGCAAAGAGGAACAGTGCGGGTTCGTGGGGGAACGCAAGGAGCAACCGTGCGGGTTCGTGGGGGAACGCAAAGAGCAACCGTGCGGGTTCGTGGGGAACGCAAAGAGGAACCGTGCGGGTTCGTGGGGGAACGCAAAGACCAACCGTGCTGGTTTGTGGGGGAACGCAAGGAGCAACCGTGCAGGTTTGTGGGGGAATGCAAAGAGCAACCGTGCGGGTTCGTGGGGGAACGCAAAGAGGAACCGTGCGGGTTCGTGGGGGAACGCAAAGAGCAAGGGTGCGGGTTCGTGGGGGAACGCAAAGAGGAACCGTGCGGGTTCGTGGGGGAACGCAAAGAGGAACGGTGCGGGTTCGTGGGGGAACGCAAAGAGCAAGGGTGCGGGTTCGTGGGGGAACGCAAAGAGCAAGGGTGCGGGTTCGTGGGGGAACGCAAAGAGCAAGGGTGCGGGTTCGTGGGGGAACGCAAAGAGCAAGGGTGCGGGTTCGTGGGTGAACGCAAAGAGGAACCGTGCGGGTTCGTGGGGGAACGCAAAGAGCAAGGGTGTGGGTTCGTGGGCGAACGCAAAGAGGAACCGTGCGGGTTCGTGGGGGAACGCAAAGAGGAACCGTGCGGGTTCGTGGGGGAACGCAAGGAGCAACCGTGCGGGTTCGTGGGGGAACGCAAAGAGGAACCGTGCGGGTTCGTGGGGGAACGCAAGGAGCAACAGTGCGGGTTCGTGGGGGAACGCAAAGAGCAACCGTGCGGGTTCTTGGGGAACGCAAAGAGGAACCGTGCGGGTTCGTGGGGGAACGCAAGGAGCAACCGTGCAGGTTTGTGGGGGAATGCAAAGAGCAACCGTGCGGGTTCGTGGGGGAACGCAAAGAGGAACCGTGCGGGTTTGTGGGGGAACGCAAAGAGGAACGGTGCGGGTTCGTGGGGGAACTCAAAGAGCAAGGGTGTTGGTTCGTGGGGGAACACAAAGAGCAAGGGTGCGGGTTCGTGGGGGAACGCAAAGAGCAAGGGTGCGGGTTCGTGGGGGAACGCAAAGAGCAAGGGTGCGGGTTCGTGGGGGAACGCAAAGAGCAAGGGTGCGGGTTCGTGGGGGAACGCAAAGAGGAACCGTGCGGGTTCTTGGGGGAACGCAAAGAGGAACGGTGCGGGTTCGTGGGGGAACGCAAAGAGGAACCGTGCGGGTTCTTGGGGGAACGCAAAGAGGAACGGTGCGGGTTTGTGGGGGAACGCAAAGAGCAATGGTGCGGGTTCGTGGGGGAACGCAAAGAGCAAGGGTGCGGGTTCGTGGGGGAACGCAAAGAGCAAGGGTGCGGGTTCGTGGGGGAACGCAAAGAGCAAGGGTGCGGGTTCGTGGGGGAACGCAAAGAGCAAGGGTGCGGGTTCGTGGGGGAACGCAAAGAGCAAGGGTGCGGGTTCGTGGGGGAACGCAAAGAGCAAGGGTGCGGGTTCGTGGGGGAACGCAAAGAGCAAGGGTGCGGGTTCGTGGGGGAATGCAAAGAGGAACCGTGCGGGTTCATGGGGGAACGCAAAGAGGAACCGTGCGGGTTTATGGGGGAACGCAAAGAGCAAGGGTGCGGGTTCGTGGGGGAACGCAAAGAGGAACCGTGCGGGTTCGTGGGGGAACGCAAGGAGCAACCGTGCGGGTTCGTGGGGGAACGCAAAGAGGAACCGTGCGGGTTCGTGGGGGAACGCAAGGAGTAACCGTGCGGGTTCGTGGGGGAACGCAAAGAGGAACCGTGCGGGTTCGTGGGGGAACGCAAAGAGCAGGGTGCGGGTTCGTGGGGGAACGCAAAGAGGAACCGTGCGGGTTCGTGGGGGAACGCAAAGAGGAACCGTGCGGGTTCGTGGGGGAACGCAAAGAGCAAGGGTGCGGGTTCGTGGGGGAACGCAAAGAGCAAGGGTGCGGGTTCGTGGGGGAACGCAAAGAGCAAGGGTGCGGGTTCGCGGGGGAACGCAACGAGCAAGGGTGCGGGTTCGTGGGGGAACGCAAAGAGCAAGGGTGCGGGTTCGTGGGGGAACGCAAAGAGGAACCGTGCGGGTTCGTGGGGGAACGCAACGAGCAAGGGTGCGGGTTCGTGGGGGAACGCAAAGAGCAAGGGTGCGGGTTCGTGGGGGAACGCAAAGAGGAACCGTGCGGGTTTGTGGGGGAACGCAAAGAGGAACCGTGCGGGTTCGCGGGGGAACGCAAAGAGAAAGGGTGCGGGTTCGTGGGGGAACGCAAAGAGCAACCGTGCGGGTTCGTGGGTGAACGCAAAGAGCAAGGGTGCGGGTTCGTGGGGGAACGCAAAGAGCAAGGGTGTGGGTTCGTGGGGGAACGCAAAGAGGAACCGTGCGGGTTCGTGGGGGAACGCAAAGAGGAACCGTGCGGGTTCGTGGGGGAACGCAAGGAGCAACCGTGCGGGTTCGTGGGGGAACGCAAGGAGCAAGGGTGCGGGTTCGTGGGGGAACGCAAAGAGGAACCGTGCGGGTTCGTGGGGGAACGCAAGGAGCAGCCGTGCAGGTTCGTGGGGGAACGCAAAGAGGAACCGTGCGGGTACTTGGGGAACGCAAAGAGGAACCGTGCGGGTTCGTGGGGGAACGCAAAGAGCAACCGTGCTGGTTTGTGGGGGAACGCAAGGAGCAACCGTGCGGGTTTGTGGGGGAACGCAAAGAGGAACCGTGCCGGTTTGTGGGGGAACGCAAAGAGGAACGGTGTGGGTTCGTGGGGGAACTCAAAGAGCAAGGGTGTGGGTTCGTGGGGGAACGCAAAGAGCAACCGTGCGGGTTCGTGGGGGAACGCAAAGAGCAAGGGTGCGGGTTCGTGGGGGAACGCAAAGAGCAAGGGTGCGGGTTCGTGGGGGAACGCAAAGAGCAAGGGTGCGGGTTCGTGGGGGAACGCAAAGAGGAACCGTGCGGGTCCTTGGGGGAACGCAAAGAGGAACGGTGCGGGTTCGTGGGGGAACGCAAAGAGCAATGGTGCGGGTTCGTGGGGGAACGCAAAGAGCAAGGGTGCGGGTTCGTGGGGGAACGCAAAGAGCAAGGGTGCGGGTTCGTGGGGGAACGCAAAGAGGAACGGTGCGGGTTCGTGGGGGAACGCAAAGAGCAAGGGTGCGGGTTCGTGGGGGAACGCAAAGAGCTAGGGTGCGGGTTCGTGGGGGAACGCAAAGAGGAAGGGTGCGGGTTCGTGGGGGAACGCAAAGAGCAAGGGTGCGGGTTCGTGGGGGAACGCAAAGAGCAATGGTGCGGGTTCGTGGGGGAACGCAAAGAGCAAGGGTGCGGGTTCGTGGGGGAACACAAAGAGCAAGGGTGCGGGTTCGTGGGGGAACGCAAAGAGGAACCGTGCGGGTACGTGGGGGAACGCAAAGAGGAACAGTGCGGGTTCGTGGGGGAACGCAAAGAGCAAGGGTGCGGGTTCGTGGGGGAACGCAAAGAGGAACCGTGCGGGTTCGTGGGGGAACGCAAAGAGGAACGGTGCGGGTTCGTGGGGGAACGCAAAGAGCAAGGGTGCGGGTTCGTGGGGGAACGCAAAGAGCAAGGGTGCGGGTTCGTGGGGGAACGCAAAGAGCAAGGGTGCGGGTTCGTGGGGGAACGCAAAGAGCAAGGGTGCGGGTTCGTGGGGGAACGCAAAGAGGAACCGTGCGGGTTCGTGGGGGAACGCAAAGAGCAAGGGTGCGGGTTCGCGGGGGAACATAAAGAGCAAGGGTGCGGGTTCGTGGGGGAACGCAAAGAGCAAGGGTGCGGGTTCGTGGGGGAACGCAAAGAGGAACCGTGCGGGTTTGTGGCGGAACGCAAAGAGCAAGGGTGCGGGTTCGTGGGGGAACGCAAAGAGCAAGGGTGCGGGTTCGTGGGGGAACGCAAAGAGCAAGGGTGCGGGTTCGTGGGGGAACGCAAAGAGGAACCGTGAGGGTTCGTGGGGGAACGCAAAGAGCAAGGGTGTGGGTTCGTGGGGGAACGCAAAGAGGAACCGTGCGGGTTCGTGGGGGAACGCAAAGAGGAACCGTGCGGGTTCGTGGGGGAACGCAAGGAGCAACCGTGCGGGTTCGTGGGGGAACGCAAAGAGCAACCGTGCGGGTTCGTGGGGAACGCAAAGAGGAACCGTGCGGGTTCGTGGGGGAACGCAAAGAGCAACCGTGCTGGTTTGTGGGGGAACGCAAGGAGCAACCGTGCAGGTTTATGGGGGAATGCAAGGAGCAACCGTGCGGGTTCGTGGGGGAACGCAAAGAGGAACCGTGCGGGTTCGTGGGGGAACGCAAAGAGCAAGGGTGCGGGTTCGTGGGGGAACGCAAAGAGGAACCGTGCGGGTTCGTGGGGGAACGCAAAGAGCAAGGGTGCGGGTTCGTGGGGGAACGCAAAGAGCAAGGGTGCGGGTTCGTGGGGGAACGCAAAGAGCAAGGGTGCGGGTTCGTGGGGGAACGCAAAGAGCAAGGGTGCGGGTTCGTGGGGGAACGCAAAGAGCAAGGGTGCGGGTTCGTGGGGGAACGCAAAGAGCAAGGGTGCGGGTTCGTGGGGGAACGCAAAGAGCAAGGGTGCGGGTTCGTGGGGGAACGCAAAGAGCAAGGGTGCGGGTTCGTGGGGGAACGCAAAGAGCAAGGGTGCGGGTTCGTGGGGGAACGCAAAGAGCAAGGGTGCGGGTTCGTGGGGGAACGCAAAGAGGAACCGTGCGGGTACGTGGGGGAACGCAAAGAGGAACCGTGCGGGTTCGTGGGGGAACGCAAAGAGGAACCGTGCGGGTTCGTGGGGGAACGCAAAGAGCAAGGGTGCGGGTTCGTGTGGGAACGCAAAGAGCAAGGGTGCGGGTTCGTGGGGGAACGCAAAGAGGAACCGTGCGGGTTCGTGGGGGAACGCAAAGAGGAACCGTGCGGGTTCGTGGGGGAACGCAAAGAGCAACGGAGCGGGTTCGTGGGGGAACGCCAAGAGCAAGGGTGCGGGCTCGTGGGGGAACGCAAAGAGCAAGGATGCGGGTTCGTGGGGGAACGCAAAGAGCAAGGATGCGGGTTCGTGGGGGAACGCAAAGAGCAAGGGTGCGGGTTCGTGGGGGAACGCAAAGAGCAAGGGTGCGGGTTCGTGGGGGAACGCAAAGAGCAAGGGTGCGGGTTCGTGGGGGAACGCAAAGAGCAAGGGTGCGGGTTCGTGGGGGAACGCAAAGAGCAAGGGTGCGGGTTCGTGGGGGAACGCAAAGAGCAAGGGTGCGGGTTTGTTGGGGAACGCAAAGAGCAAGGGTGCGGGTTTGTGGGGGAACGCAAAGAGGAACGGTGCGGGTTCGTGGGGGAACGCAAAGAGGAACCGTGCGGGTTCGTGGGGGAACGCAAAGAGCAAGGGTGTGGGTTCGTGGGCGAACGCAAAGAGGAACCGTGCGGGTTCGTGGGGGAACGCAAAGAGGAACCGTGCGGGTTCGTGGGGGAACGCAAGGAGCAACCGTGCGGGTTCGTGGGGGAACGCAAAGAGCAAGGGTGCGGGTTCGTGGGGGAACGCAAAGAGCAAGGGTGCGGGTTCGTGGTGGAACGCAAAGAGTAAGGGTGCGGGTTCGTGGGGGAACGCAAAGAGCAAGGGTGCAGGTTCGTGGGCCAACGCAAAGAGGAACCGTGCGGGTTCGTGGGGGAACGCAAAGAGGAACGGTGCGGGTTCGTGGGGGAACGCAAAGAGCAACGGTGCGGGTTCGTGGGGGAACGCAAAGAGCAACGGTGCGGGTTCGTGGGGGAACGCAAAGAGGAACCGTGCGGGTTCGTGGGGGAACGCAAAGAGCAAGGGTGCGGGTTCGTGGGGGAACGCAAAGAGCAAGGGTGCGGGTTCGTGGGTGAACGCAAAGAGGAACCGTGCGGGTTCGTGGGGGAACGCAAAGAGGAACCGTGCGGGTTCGTGGGGGAACGCAAGGAGCAACCGTGCAGGTTTGTGGGGGGACGCAAAGAGGAACCGTGCGGGTTCGTGGGGGAACGCAAAGAGGAACCGTGCGGGTTCGTGGGGGAACGCAAGGAGCAACCGTGCGGGTTCGTGGGGGAACGCAAAGAGGAACCGTGCGGGTTCGTGGGGGAACGCAAGGAGCAACCGTGCGGGTTCGTGGAGGAACGCAAAGAGCAACCGTGCGGGTTCGTGGGGGAACGCAAAGAGCAAGGGTGCGGGTTCGTGGGGGAACGCAAAGAGGAACCGTGCTGGTTTGTGGGGGAACGCAAGGAGCAACCGTGCAGGTTTGTGGGGGAACGCAAAGAGCAACCGTGCGGGTTCGTGGGGGAACTCAAAGAGCAAGGGTGCAGGTTCGTGGGGGAACGCAAAGAGCAAGGGTGTGGGTTCGTGGGGGAACGCAAAGAGCAAGGGTGCGGGTTCGTGGGGGAACGCAAAGAGCAAGGGTGCGGGTTCGTGGGGGAACGCAAAGACGAACCGTGCGGGTTCGTGGGGGAACGCAAAGAGGAACCGTGCGGGTTCTTGGGGGAACGCAAAGAGGAACGGTGCGGGTTCGTGGGGGAACGCAAAGAGCAATGGTGCGGGTTCGTGGGGGAACGCAAAGAGCAAGGGTGCGGGTTCGTGGGGGAACGCAAAGAGCAAGGGTGCGGGTTCGTGGGGGAACGCAAAGAGCAAGGGTGCGGGTTCGTGGGGGAACGCAAAGAGCAAGGGTGCGGGTTCGTGGGGGAACGCAAAGAGCAAGGGTGCGGGTTCGTGGGGGAACGCAAAGAGGAACGGTGCGGGTTCTTGGGGAACGCAAAGAGCAAGGGTGCGGGTTCGTCGGGGAACGCAAAGAGGAACCGTGCGGGTTCGTGGGGGAACGCAAAGAGGAACCGTGCGGGTTCGTGGGGGAACGCAAAGAGCAAGGGTGCGGGTTCGTGGGGGAACGCAAAGAGCAAGGGTGCGGGTTCGTGGGTGAACGCAAAGAGGAACCGTGCGGGTTCATGGGGGAACGCAAAGAGCAAGCTTGTGGGTTCGTGGGGGAACGCAAAGAGGAACCGTGCGGGTTCGTGGGGGAACGCAAAGAGGAACCGTGCGGGTTCGTGGGGAACGCAAGGAGTAACCGTGCGGGTTCGTGGGGGAACGCAAAGAGGAACCGTGCGGGTTCGTGGGGGAACGCAAGGAGCAACCGTGCAGGTTCGTGGGGGAACGCAAAGAGCAACCGTGCGGGTTCGTGGGGGAACGCAAAGAGCAACCGTGCTGGTTTGTGGGGGAACGCAAGGAGCAACCGTGCAGGTTTGTGGGGGAACGCAAGGAGCAACCGTGCGGGTTTGTGGGGGAACGCAAGGAGCAACCGTGCGGGTTTGTGGGGGAACGCAAAGAGGAACCGTGCGGGTTCGTGGGGGAACGCAAAGAGGAACCGTGCGGGTTCGTGGGGGAACTCAAAGAGCAAGGGTGTGGGTTCGTGGGGGAACGCAAAGAGCAACTGTGCGGGTTCGTGGGGGAACGCAAAGAGCAAGGGTGCGGGTTCGTGGGGGAACGCAAAGAGCAAGGGTGCGGGTTCGTGGGGGAACGCAAAGAGCAAGGGTGCGGGTTCGTGGGGGAACGCAAAGAGCAAGGGTGCGGGTTCGTGGGGGAACGCAAAGAGCAAGGGTGCGGGTTCGTGGGGGAATGCAAACGCAAAGAGAAAGGGTGCGGGTTCGTGGGGGAACGCAAAGAGCAAGGGTGCGGGTTCGTGGGGGAACGCAAAGAGCAAGGGTGCGGGTTCGTGGGGGAACGCAAAGAGGAACCGTGCGGGTTCGTGGGGGAACGCAAAGAGCAAGGGTGCGGGTTCGTGGGGGAACGCAAAGAGCAACCGTGCGGGTTCGTGGGGGAACGCAAAGAGCAAGGGTGCGGGTTCGTGGGGGAACGCAAAGAGCAAGGGTGCGGGTTCGTGGGGGAACGCAAAGAGCAAGGGTGCGGGTTCGTGGGGGAACGCAAAGAGCAAGGGTGCGGGTTCGTGGGGGAACGCAAAGAGCAAGGGTGCGGGTTCGTGGGGGAACGCAAAGAGCAAGGGTGCGGGTTCGTGGGGGAACGCAAAGAGCAAGGGTGCGGGTTCGTGGGGGAACGCAAAGAGCAAGGGTGTGGGTTCGTGGGGGAACGCAAAGAGCAAGGGTGCGGGTTCGTGGGGGAACACAAAGAGCAAGGGTGCGGGTTCGTGGGGGAACGCATAGAGGAACCGTGCGGGTTCGTGGGGGAACGCAAAGAGGAACCGAGCGGGTTCGTGGGGGAACGCAAAGAGCAAGGGTGCGGGTTCGTGTGGGAACGCAAAGAGCAAGGGTGCGGGTTCGTGGGGGAACTCAAAGAGCAAGGGTGCGGGTTCGTGGGGGAACGCAAAGAGCAAGGGTGCGGGTTCGTGGGGGAACGCAACGACGAACCGTGCGGGTTCGTGGGGGAACGCAAAGAGGAACCGTGCGGGTTCTTGGGGGAACGCAAAGAGGAACGGTGCGGGTTCGTGGGGGAACGCAAAGAGCAATGGTGCGGGTTCGTGGGGGAACGCAAAGAGCAAGGGTGCGGGTTCGTGGGGGAACGCAAAGAGCAAGGGTGCGGGTTCGTGGGGGAACGCAAAGAGCAAGGGTGCGGGTTCGTGGGGGAACGCAAAGAGCAAGGGTGCGGGTTCGTGGGGGAACGCAAAGAGCAAGGGTGCGGGTTCGTGGGGGAACGCAAAGAGGAACGGTGCGGGTTCTTGGGGAACGCAAAGAGGAACCGTGCGGGTTCGTGGGGGAACGCAAAGAGGAACCGTGCGGGTTCGTGGGGGAACGCAAAGAGGAACCGTGCGGGTTCGTGGGGGAACGCAAAGAGGAACCGTGCGGGTTCGTGGGGGAACGCAAAGAGCAAGGGTGCGGGTTCGTGGGGGAACGCAAAGAGCAAGGGTGCGGGTTCGTGGGTGAACGCAAAGAGGAACCGTGCGGGTTCATGGGGGAACGCAAAGAGCAAGCTTGTGGGTTCGTGGGGGAACGCAAAGACGAACCGTGCGGGTTCATGGGGGAACGCAAAGAGGAACCGTGCGGGTTCGTGGGGAACGCCAGGAGTAACCGTGCGGGTTCGTGGGGGAACGCAAAGAGGAACCGTGCGGGTTCGTGGGGGAACGCAAGGAGCAACCGTGCAGGTTCGTGGGGGAACGCAAAGAGCAACCGTGCGGGTTCGTGGGGGAACGCAAAGAGGATCCGTGCGGGTTCGTGGGGGAACGCAAAGAGCAACCGTGCTGGTTTGTGGGGGAACGCAAGGAGCAACCGTGCAGGTTTGTGGGGGAACGCAAAGAGCAACCGTGCGGGTTTGTGGGGGAACGCAAAGAGGAACCGTGCGGGTTCGTGGGGGAATGCAAAGAGGAACGGTGCGGGTTCGTGGGGGAACGCAAAGAGCAACTGTGCGGGTTCGTGGGGGAACGCAAAGAGCAAGGGTGCGGGTTCGTGGGGGAACGCAAAGAGCAAGGGTGCGGGTTCGTGGGGGAACGCAAAGAGCAAGGGTGCGGGTTCGTGGGGGAACGCAAAGAGCAAGGGTGCGGGTTCGTGGGGGAATGCAAACGCAAAGAGCAAGGGTGCGGGTTAGTGGGGGAACGCAAAGAGCAAGGGTGCGGGTTCGTGGGGGAACGCAAAGAGGAACCGTGCGGGTTCGTGGGGGAACGCAAAGAGGAACCGTGCGGGTTCGTGGGGGAACGCAAAGAGGAACCGTGCGGGTTCGTGGGGGAACGCAAAGAGCAAGGGTGCGGGTTCGTGGGGGAACGCAAAGAGCAAGGGTGCGGGTTCGTGGGGGAACGCAAAGAGCAACGGTGCGGGTTCGTGGGGGAACGCAAAGAGCAAGGGTGCGGGTTCGTGGGGGAACGCAAAGAGCAAGGGTGCGGGTTCGTGGGGGAACGCAAAGAGCAAGGGTGCGGGTTCGTGGGGGAACGCAAAGAGCAAGGGTGCGGGTTCGTGGGGGAACGCAAAGAGCAAGGGTGCGGGTTCGTGGGGGAACGCAAAGAGCAAGGGTGCGGGTTCGTGGGGGAACGCAAAGAGCAAGGGTGCGGGTTCGTGGGGGAACACAAAGAGCAAGGGTGCGGGTTCGTGGGGGAACGCAAAGAGGAACCGTGCGGGTTCGTGGGGGAACGCAAAGAGGAACCGAGCGGGTTCGTGGGGGAACGCAAAGAGCAAGGGTGCGGGTTCGTGGGGGAACGCAAAGACGAACCGTGCGGGTTCGTGGGGGAACGCAAAGAGGAACCGTGCGGGTTCGTGGGGGAACGCAAAGAGGAACCGTGCGGGTTCGTGGGGGAACGCAAAGAGCAAGGGTGCGGGTTCGTGGGGGAACGCAAAGAGCAAGGGTGCGGGTTCGTGGGGGAACGCAAAGAGCAAGGGTGCGGGTTCGTGGAGGAACGCAAAGAGCAAGGGTGCGGGTTCGTGGGGGAACGCAAAGAGCAAGGGTGCGGGTTCGTGGGGGAACGCAAAGAGCAAGGGTGCGGGTTCGTGGGGGAACGCAAAGAGCAAGGGTGCGGGTTCGTGGGGGAACGCAAAGAGCAAGGGTGCGGGTTCGTGGGGGAACGCAAAGAGCAAGGGTGCGGGTTCGTGGGGGAACGCAAAGAGCAAGGGTGCGGGTTTGTGGGGGAACGCAAAGAGGAACCGTGCGGGTTCGTGGGGGAACGCAAAGAGCAAGGGTGCGGGTTCGTGGGGGAACGCAAAGAGCAAGGGTGCGGGTTCGTGGGTGAACGCAAAGAGGAACCGTGCGGGTTCATGGGGGAACGCAAAGAGCAAGCTTGTGGGTTCGTGGGGGAACGCAAAGAGGAACCGTGCGGGTTCATGGGGGAACGCAAAGAGGAACCGTGCGGGTTCGTGGGGAACGCCAGGAGTAACCGTGCGGGTTCGTGGGGGAACGCAAGGAGGAACCGTGCGGGTTCGTGGGGGAACGCAAGGAGCAACCGTGCAGGTTCGTGGGGGAACGCAAAGAGCAACCGTGCAGGTTCGTGGGGGAACGCAAAGAGGATCCGTGCGGGTTCGTGGGGGAACGCAAAGAGCAACCGTGCTGGTTTGTGGGGGAACGCAAGGAGCAACCGTGCAGGTTTGTGGGGGAACGCAAAGAGCAACCGCGCGGGTTTGTGGGGGAACGCAAAGAGGAACCGTGCGGGTTCGTGGGGGAACGCAAAGAGGAACGGTGCGGGTTCGTGGGGGAACTCAAAGAGCAAGGGTGTGGGTTCGTGGGGGAACGCAAAGAGCAACTGTGCGGGTTCGTGGGGGAACGCAAAGAGCAAGGGTGCGGGTTCGTGGGGGAACGCAAAGAGCAAGGGTGCGGGTTCGTGGGGGAACGCAAAGAGCAAGGGTGCGGGTTCGTGGGGGAACGCAAAGAGCAAGGGTGCGGGTTCGTGGGGGAACGCAAAGAGGAACCGTGCGGGTTCGTGGGGGAACGCAAAGAGGAAGGGTGCGGGTTCGTGGGGGAACGCAAAGAGCAAGGGTGCGGGTTCGTGGGGGAACGCAAAGAGCAAGGGTGCGGGTTCGTGGGGGAACGCAAAGAGGAACCGTGCGGGTTCGTGGGGGAACGCAAAGAGGAACCGTGCGGGTTCGTGGGGGAACGCAAAGAGGAACCGTGCGGGTTCGTGGGGGAACGCAAAGAGCAAGGGTGCGGGTTCGTGGGGGAACGCAAAGAGCAAGGGTGCGGGTTCGTGGGGGAACGCAAAGAGGAACGGAGCGGGTTCGTGGGGGAACGCAAAGAGCAAGGGTGCGGGTTCGTGGGGGAACGCAAAGAGCAAGGGTGCGGGTTCGTGGGGGAATGCAAAGAGCAAGGGTGCGGGTTCGTGGGGGAATGCAAAGAGGAACCGTGCGGGTTCGTGGGGGAACGCAAAGAGCAAGGGTGCGGGTTCGTGGGGGAACGCAAAGAGGAACCGTGCGGGTTCGTGGGGGAACGCAAAGAGGAACCGTGCGGGTTCGTGGGGGAACGCAAAGAGCAAGGGTGCGGGTTCGTGGGGCAACGCAAAGAGGAACCGTGCGGGTTCGTGGGGGAATGAAAGAGCAAGGGTGCAGGTTCGTGGGGGAACGCAAAGAGCAAGGGTGCGGGTTCCTGGGGGAACGCAAAGAGCAAGGGTGCGGGTTCGTGGGGGAACGCAAAGAGCAAGGGTGCGGGTTCGTGGGGGAACGCAAAGAGCAAGGGTGCGGGTTCGTGGGGGAATGCAAACGCAAAGAGCAAGGGTGCGGATTCGTGGGGGAATGCAAAGAGGAACGGTGCGGGTTCTTGGGGGAACGCAAAGAGCAACGGTGCAGGTTCGTGTGGGAACGCAAAGAGAAAGGGTGCGGGTTCGTGGGGGAACGCAAAGAGCAAGGGTGCGGGTTCGTGGGGGAACGCAAAGAGGAACCGTGCGGGTTCGTGGGGGAACGCAAAGAGGAACCGTGCGGGTTCGTGGGGGAACGCAAAGAGGAACCGTGCGGGTTCGTGGTGGAACGCAAAGAGCAACGGTGCGGGTTCGTGGGGGAACGCAAAGAGCAACGGTGCGGGTTCGTGGGGGAACGCAAAGAGGAACCGTGCGGGTTCGTGGGGGAACGCAACGAGGAACCGTGCGGGTTCGTGGGGGAACGCAAAGAGGAACCGTGCGGGTTCGTGGGGGAACGCAAAGAGCAAGGGTGCGGGTTCGTGGGGGAACGCAAAGAGCAAGGGTGCGGGTTCGTGTGGGAACGCAAAGAGCAAGGGTGCGGGTTCGTGGGGGAACGCAAAGAGCAAGGGTGCGGGTTCGTGGGGGAACGCAAAGAGGAACCGTGCGGGTTCGTGGGGGAACGCAAAGAGCAAGGGTGCGGGTTCGTGGGGGAACGCAAAGAAGAACCGTGCGGGTTCGTGGGGGAACGCAAAGAGGAACCGTGCGGGTTCGTGGGGGAACGCAAAGAGGAACCGTGCGGGTTCGTGGCTGAACGCAAAGAGCAAGGGTGCGGGTTCGTGGGGGAACGCAAAGAGCAAGGGTGCGGGTTCGTGGGGGAACGCAAAGAGGAACCGTGCGGGTTCGTGGGGGAACGCAAAGAGGAACCGTGCGGGTTCGTGGGGGAACGCCAGGAGCAACCGTGCGGGTTCGTGGGGGAACGCAAAGAGCAACCGTGCGGGTTCGTGGGGGAACGCAAAGAGGAACCGTGCGGGTTCGTGGGGGAACGCAAAGAGGAACCGTGCGGGTTTGTGGGGGAACGCAAAGAGCAACCGTGCGGGTTCGTGGGGGAACGCAAGGAGCAACCGTGCAGGTTTGTGGGGGAACGCAAAGAGCAACCGTGCGGGTTTGTGGGGGAACGCAAAGAGGAACCGTGCGGGTTCGTGGGGGAACGCAAAGAGGAACCGTGCGGGTTCGTGGGGGAACGCAAAGAGGAACCGTGCGGGTTCGTGGGGGAACGCAAAGAGCAAGGGTGCGGGTTCGTGGGGGAACGCAAAGAGGAACCGTGCGGGTTCTTGGGGGAACGCAAAGAGGAATGGTGGGGGTTCGTGGGGGAACGCAAAGAGCAAGGGTGCGGGTTCGTGGGGGAACGCAAAGAGGAACCGTGCGGGTTCGTGGGGGAACGCAAAGAGGAACCGTGCGGGTTCGTGGGGGAACGCAAAGAGGAACCGTGCGGGTTCGTGGGGGAACGCAAAGAGCAAGGGTGCGGGTTCGTGGGGGAACGCAAAGAGCAAGGGTGCGGGTTTGTGGGGGAACGCAAAGAGGAACGGAGCGGGTTCGTGGGGGAACGCAAAGAGCAAGGGGGCGGGTTCGTGGGGGAACGCAAAGAGCAAGGGTTCGGGTTCGTGGGGGAATGCAAAGAGCAAGGGTGCGGGTTCGTGGGGGAACGCAAAGAGGAACCGTGCGGGTTCGTGGGGGAACGCAAAGAGGAACCGTGCGGGTTCGTGGGGGAACGCAAAGAGCAAGGGTGCGGGTTCGTGGGGGAACGCAAAGAGCAAGGGTGCGGGTTCGTGGGGGAACACAAAGAGCAAGGGTGCGGGTTCGTGGGGGAACGCAAAGAGCAAGGGTGCGGTTTCGTGGGGGAACGCAAAGAGCAAGGGTGCATGTTCGTGGGGGAACGCAAAAAGGAACCGTGCGGGTTCTTGGGGGAACGCAAAGAGGAACGGTGCGGGTTCTTGGGGAACGCAAAGAGCAAGGGTGCGGGTTCGTGGGGGAACGCAAAGAGCAAGGGTGCGGGTTCGTGGGGGAACGCAAAGAGCAAGGGTGCGGGTTCGTGGGGGAACGCAAACGCAAAGAGCAAGGGTGCGGATTCGTGGGGGAATGCAAAGAGGAACGGTGCGGGTTCTTGGGGGAATGCAAAGAGGAACCGTGCGGGTTCGTGGGGGAACGCAAAGAGGAACCGTGCGGGTTCGTTGGGGAACGCAAAGAGCAAGGGTGCGGGTTCGTGGGGCAACTCAAAGAGGAACCGTGCGGGTTCGTGGGGGAACGAATGAGCAAGGGTGCAGGTTCGTGGGGGAACAGAAAGAGCAAGGGTGCGGGTTCATGGGGGAACGCAAAGAGCAAGGGTGCGGGTTCGTGGGGGAACGCAAAGAGGAACCGTGCGGGTTCGTGGGGGAACGCAAAGAGCAAGGGTGCGGGTTCGTGGGGGAATGCAAACGCAAAGAGCAAGGGTGCGGATTCGTGGGGGAATGCAAAGAGGAACGGTGCGGGTTCTTGGGGGAACGCAAAGAGGAACGGTGCAGGTTCGTGTGGGAACGCAAAGAGAAAGGGTGCGGGTTCGTGGGGGAACGCAAAGAGGAACCGTGCGGGTTCGTGGGGGAACGCAAAGAGGAACCGTGCGGGTTCGTGGGGGAACGCAAAGAGGAACCGTGCGGGTTCGTGGGGGAACGCAAAGAGCAACGGTGCGGGTTCGTGGGGGAACGCAAAGAGCAAGGGTGCGGGTTCGTGGGGGAACGCAACGAGGAACCGTGCGGGTTCGTGGGGGAACGCAAAGAGGAACCGTGCGGGTTCGTGGGGGAACGCAAAGAGGAACCGTGCGGGTTCGTGGGGGAACGCAAAGAGCAAGGGTGCGGGTTCGTGGGGGAACGCAAAGAGCAAGGGTGCGGGTTCGTGGGGGAACGCAAAGAGCAAGGGTGCGGGTTCGTGGGGGAACGCAAAGAGCAAGGGTGCGGGTTCGTGGGGGAACGCAAAGAGCAAGGGTGCGGGTTCGTGGGGGAACGCAAAGAGGAACCGAGCGGGTTCGTGGGGGAACGCAAAGAGCAAGGGTGCGGGTTCGTGGGGGAACTCAAAGAGCAAGGGTGCGGGTTCGTGGGGGAACTCAAAGAGCAAGGGTGCAGGTTCGTGGGGGAACGCAAAGAGCAAGGGTGCCGGTTCGTGGGGGAACGCAAAGAGGAACCGTGCGGGTTCGTGGGGGAACGCAAAGAGGAAGGGTGCGGGTTCGTGGGGGAACGCAAAGAGCAAGGGTGCGGGTTCGTGGGGGAACGCAAAGAGGAACCGTGCGGGTTCGTGGGGGAACGCAAAGAGCAAGGGTGCGGGTTCGTGGGGGAACGCAAAGAGCAAGGGTGCGGGTTCGTGGGGGAACGCAAAGAGCAAGGGTGCGGGTTCGTGGGGGAACGCAAAGAGGAACGGAGCGGGTTCGTGGGGGAACGCAAAGAGCAAGGGTGCGGGTTCGTGGGGGAACGCAAAGAGCAAGGGTGCGGGTTCGTGGGGGAATGCAAAGAGCAAGGGAGCGGGTTCGTGGGGGAATGCAAAGAGGAACCGTGCGGGTTCATGGGGGAACGCAAAGAGCAAGGGTGCGGGTTCGTGGGGGAACGCAAAGAGCAAGGGTGCGGGTTCGTGGGGGAACGCAAAGAGCAAGGGTGCGGGTTCGTGGGGGAACGCAAAGAGCAAGGGTGCGGGTTCGTGGGGGAACGCAAAGAGCAAGGGTGCGGGTTCGTGGGGGAACGAAAAGAGCAAGGGTGCGGGTTCGTGGGGGAACGCAAAGAGCAAGGGTGCGGGTTCTTGGGGGAACGCAAAGAGGAACGGTGCGGGTTCTTGGGGAACGCAAAGAGCAAGGGTGCGGGTTCGTGGGGGAACACAAAGAGCTAGGGTGCGTGTTCGTGGGGGAACGCAAAGAGCAAGGGTGCGGGTTCGTGGGGGAACGCAAACGCAAAGAGCAAGGGTGCGGATTCGTGGGGGAATGCAAAGAGGAACGGTGCGGGTTCCTGGGGGAACGCAAAGAGGAACCGTGCGGGTTCGTGGGGGAACGCAAAGAGGAACCGTGCGGGTTCGTGGGGGAACGCAAAGAGGAACCGTGCGGGTTCGTGGGGGAACGCAAAGAGCAAGGGTGCGGGTTCGTGGGGCAACGCAAAGAGGAACCGTGCGGGTTCGTGGGGGAACGAAAGAGCAAGGGTGCAGGATCGTGGGGGAACAGAAAGAGCAAGGGTGCGGGTTCGTGGAGGAACGCAAAGAGCAAGGGTGCGGGTTCGTGGGGGAACGCAAAGAGCAAGGGTGCGGGTTCGTGGGGGAACGCAAAGAGCAAGGGTGCGGGTTCGTGGGGGAATGCAAACGCAAAGAGCAATGGTGCGGATTCGTGGGGGAATGCAAAGAGGAACGGTGCGGGTTCTTGGGGGAACGCAAAGAGCAAGGGTGCGGGTTCGTGTGGGAACGCAAAGAGCAAGGGTGCGGGTTCGTGGGGGAACGCAAAGAGCAAGGGTGCGGGTTCGTGGGGGAACGCAAAGAGCAAGGGTGCGGGTTCGTGGGGGAACGCAAAGAGGAACCGTGCGGGTTCGTGGGGGAACGCAAAGAGGAACCGTGCGGGTTCGTGGGGGAACGCAAAGAGGAACCGTGCGGGTTCGTGGGGGAACGCAAAGAGGAACCGTGCGGGTTCGTGGGGGAACGCAAAGAGCAACGGTGCGGGTTCGTGGGGGAACGCAAAGAGCAAGGGTGCGGGTTCGTGGGGGAACGCAAAGAGCAAGGGTGCGGGTTCGTGGGGGAACGCAAAGAGCAAGGGTGCGGGTTCGTGGGGGAACGCAAAGAGCAAGGGTGCGGGTTCGTGGGGGAACGCAAAGAGCAAGGGTGCGGGTTCGTGGGGGAACGCAAAGAGCAAGGGTGCGGGTTCGTGGGGGAACGCAAAGAGCAAGGGTGCGGGTTCGTGGGGGAACGCAAAGAGCAAGGGTGCGGGTTCGTGGGGGAACGCAAAGAGCAAGGGTGCGGGTTCGTGGGGGAACGCAAAGAGCAAGGGTGCGGGTTCGTGGGGGAACGCAAAGAGCAAGGGTGCGGGTTCGTGGGGGAACGCAAAGAGCAAGGGTGCGGGTTCGTGGGGGAACGCAAAGAGCAAGGGTGCGGGTTCGTGGGGGAACGCAAAGAGCAAGGGTGCGGGTTCGTGGGGGAACGCAAAGAGCAAGGGTGCGGGTTCGTGGGGGAACGCAAAGAGCAAGGGTGCGGGTTCGTGGGGGAACGCAAAGAGCAAGGGTGCGGGTTCTTGGGGGAACGCAAAGAGCAAGGGTGCGGGTTCGTGGGGGAACGCAAAGAGGAACGGTGCGGGTTCGTGGGGGAACGCAAAGAGCAAGGGTGCGGGTTCGTGGGGGAACGCAAAGAGCAAGGGTGCGGGTTCGTGGGGGAACGCAAAGAGCAAGGGTGCGGGTTCGTGGGGGAACGCAAAGAGCAAGGGTGCGGGTTCGTGGGGGAACGCAAAGAGCAAGGGTGCGGGTTCGTGGGGGAATGCAAAGAGGAACGGTGCGTGTTCGTGGGGGAACGCAAAGAGCAAGGGTGCGGGTTCGTGGGGGAACGCAAAGAGCAAGGGTGCGGGTTCGTGGGGGAACGCAAAGAGCAAGGGTGCGGGTTCGTGGGGGAACGCAAAGACGAACCGTGCGGGTTCGTGGGGGAACGCAAAAAGGAACCGTGCGGGTTCGTGTGGGAACGCAAAGAGGAACCGTGCGGGTTCGTGGGGGAACGCAAAGAGGAACCGTGCGGGTTCGTGGGGGAACGCAAAGAGCAAGGGTGCGGGTTCGTGGGGGAACGCAAAGAGGAACCGTGCGGGTTCGTGGGGGAACGCAAAGAGGAACCGTGCGGGTTCGTGGGGGAACGCAAAGAGGAACCGTGCGGGTTCGTGGGGGAACGCAAAGAGGAACCGTGCGGGTTCGTGGGGGAACGCAAAGAGGAACCGTGCAAGTTCGTGGGGGAACGCAAAGAGCAAGGGTGCAGGTTCGTGGGGGAACGCAAAGAGGATCCGTGCCGGTTCGTGGGGGAACGCAAAGAGGAACGGTGCGGGTTCATGGGGGAACGCAAAGAGCAAGGGTGCGGGTTCGTGGGGAACGCAAACAGCAAGGGTGCGGGTTCGTGGGGGAACGCAAAGAGCAAGGGTGCGGGTTCGTGGGGGAACGCAAAGAGCAAGGGTGCGGGTTCGTGGGGGAACGCAAAGAGCAAGGGTGCGGGTTCGTGGGGGAACGCAAAGAGCAAGGGTGCGGGTTCGTGGGGGAACGCAAAGAGCAAGGGTGCGGGTTCGTGGGGGAACGCAAAGAGCAAGGGTGCGGGTTCGTGGGGGAACGCAAAGAGCAAGGGTGCGGGTTCGTGGGGGAACGCAAAGAGCAAGGGTGCGGGTTCGTGGGGGAACGCAAAGAGCAAGGGTGCGGGTTCGTGGGGGAACGCAAAGAGCAAGGGTGCGGGTTCGTGGGGGAACGCAAAGAGCAAGGGTGCGGGTTTGTGGGGGAACGCAAAGAGGAACGGAGCGGGTTCGTGGGGGAACGCAAAGAGCAAGGGGGCGGGTTCGTGGGGGAACGCAAAGAGCAAGGGTTCGGGTTCGTGGGGGAATGCAAAGAGCAAGGGTGCGGGTTCGTGGGGGAACGCAAAGAGGAACCGTGCGGGTTCGTGGGGGAACGCAAAGAGGAACCGTGCGGGTTCGTGGGGGAACGCAAAGAGCAAGGGTGCGGGTTCGTGGGGGAACGCAAAGAGCAAGGGTGCGGGTTCGTGGGGGAACACAAAGAGCAAGGGTGCGGGTTCGTGGGGGAACGCAAAGAGCAAGGGTGCGGTTTCGTGGGGGAACGCAAAGAGCAAGGGTGCATGTTCGTGGGGGAACGCAAAAAGGAACCGTGCGGGTTCTTGGGGGAACGCAAAGAGGAACGGTGCGGGTTCTTGGGGAACGCAAAGAGCAAGGGTGCGGGTTCGTGGGGGAACGCAAAGAGCAAGGGTGCGGGTTCGTGGGGGAACGCAAAGAGCAAGGGTGCGGGTTCGTGGGGGAACGCAAACGCAAAGAGCAAGGGTGCGGATTCGTGGGGGAATGCAAAGAGGAACGGTGCGGGTTCTTGGGGGAATGCAAAGAGGAACCGTGCGGGTTCGTGGGGGAACGCAAAGAGGAACCGTGCGGGTTCGTTGGGGAACGCAAAGAGCAAGGGTGCGGGTTCGTGGGGCAACTCAAAGAGGAACCGTGCGGGTTCGTGGGGGAACGAATGAGCAAGGGTGCAGGTTCGTGGGGGAACAGAAAGAGCAAGGGTGCGGGTTCATGGGGGAACGCAAAGAGCAAGGGTGCGGGTTCGTGGGGGAACGCAAAGAGGAACCGTGCGGGTTCGTGGGGGAACGCAAAGAGCAAGGGTGCGGGTTCGTGGGGGAATGCAAACGCAAAGAGCAAGGGTGCGGATTCGTGGGGGAATGCAAAGAGGAACGGTGCGGGTTCTTGGGGGAACGCAAAGAGGAACGGTGCAGGTTCGTGTGGGAACGCAAAGAGAAAGGGTGCGGGTTCGTGGGGGAACGCAAAGAGGAACCGTGCGGGTTCGTGGGGGAACGCAAAGAGGAACCGTGCGGGTTCGTGGGGGAACGCAAAGAGGAACCGTGCGGGTTCGTGGGGGAACGCAAAGAGCAACGGTGCGGGTTCGTGGGGGAACGCAAAGAGCAAGGGTGCGGGTTCGTGGGGGAACGCAACGAGGAACCGTGCGGGTTCGTGGGGGAACGCAAAGAGGAACCGTGCGGGTTCGTGGGGGAACGCAAAGAGGAACCGTGCGGGTTCGTGGGGGAACGCAAAGAGCAAGGGTGCGGGTTCGTGGGGGAACGCAAAGAGCAAGGGTGCGGGTTCGTGGGGGAACGCAAAGAGCAAGGGTGCGGGTTCGTGGGGGAACGCAAAGAGCAAGGGTGCGGGTTCGTGGGGGAACGCAAAGAGCAAGGGTGCGGGTTCGTGGGGGAACGCAAAGAGGAACCGAGCGGGTTCGTGGGGGAACGCAAAGAGCAAGGGTGCGGGTTCGTGGGGGAACTCAAAGAGCAAGGGTGCGGGTTCGTGGGGGAACTCAAAGAGCAAGGGTGCAGGTTCGTGGGGGAACGCAAAGAGCAAGGGTGCCGGTTCGTGGGGGAACGCAAAGAGGAACCGTGCGGGTTCGTGGGGGAACGCAAAGAGGAAGGGTGCGGGTTCGTGGGGGAACGCAAAGAGCAAGGGTGCGGGTTCGTGGGGGAACGCAAAGAGGAACCGTGCGGGTTCGTGGGGGAACGCAAAGAGCAAGGGTGCGGGTTCGTGGGGGAACGCAAAGAGCAAGGGTGCGGGTTCGTGGGGGAACGCAAAGAGCAAGGGTGCGGGTTCGTGGGGGAACGCAAAGAGGAACGGAGCGGGTTCGTGGGGGAACGCAAAGAGCAAGGGTGCGGGTTCGTGGGGGAACGCAAAGAGCAAGGGTGCGGGTTCGTGGGGGAATGCAAAGAGCAAGGGAGCGGGTTCGTGGGGGAATGCAAAGAGGAACCGTGCGGGTTCATGGGGGAACGCAAAGAGCAAGGGTGCGGGTTCGTGGGGGAACGCAAAGAGCAAGGGTGCGGGTTCGTGGGGGAACGCAAAGAGCAAGGGTGCGGGTTCGTGGGGGAACGCAAAGAGCAAGGGTGCGGGTTCGTGGGGGAACGCAAAGAGCAAGGGTGCGGGTTCGTGGGGGAACGAAAAGAGCAAGGGTGCGGGTTCGTGGGGGAACGCAAAGAGCAAGGGTGCGGGTTCTTGGGGGAACGCAAAGAGGAACGGTGCGGGTTCTTGGGGAACGCAAAGAGCAAGGGTGCGGGTTCGTGGGGGAACACAAAGAGCTAGGGTGCGTGTTCGTGGGGGAACGCAAAGAGCAAGGGTGCGGGTTCGTGGGGGAACGCAAACGCAAAGAGCAAGGGTGCGGATTCGTGGGGGAATGCAAAGAGGAACGGTGCGGGTTCCTGGGGGAACGCAAAGAGGAACCGTGCGGGTTCGTGGGGGAACGCAAAGAGCAAGGGTGCGGGTTCGTGGGGGAACGCAAAGAGGAAGGGTGCGGGTTCGTGGGGGAACGCAAAGAGCAAGGGTGCGGGTTCGTGGGGCAACGCAAAGAGGAACCGTGCGGGTTCGTGGGGGAACGAAAGAGCAAGGGTGCAGGATCGTGGGGGAACAGAAAGAGCAAGGGTGCGGGTTCGTGGAGGAACGCAAAGAGCAAGGGTGCGGGTTCGTGGGGGAACGCAAAGAGCAAGGGTGCGGGTTCGTGGGGGAACGCAAAGAGCAAGGGTGCGGGTTCGTGGGGGAATGCAAACGCAAAGAGCAATGGTGCGGATTCGTGGGGGAATGCAAAGAGGAACGGTGCGGGTTCTTGGGGGAACGCAAAGAGCAAGGGTGCGGGTTCGTGTGGGAACGCAAAGAGCAAGGGTGCGGGTTCGTGGGGGAACGCAAAGAGCAAGGGTGCGGGTTCGTGGGGGAACGCAAAGAGCAAGGGTGCGGGTTCGTGGGGGAACGCAAAGAGCAAGGGTGCGGGTTCGTGGGGGAACGCAAAGAGGAACCGTGCGGGTTCGTGGGGGAACGCAAAGAGGAACCGTGCGGGTTCGTGGGGGAACGCAAAGAGGAACCGTGCGGGTTCGTGGGGGAACGCAAAGAGGAACCGTGCGGGTTCGTGGGGGAACGCAAAGAGGAACCGTGCGGGTTCGTGGGGGAACGCAAAGAGCAACGGTGCGGGTTCGTGGGGGAACGCAAAGAGCAAGGGTGCGGGTTCGTGGGGGAACGCAAAGAGCAAGGGTGCGGGTTCGTGGGGGAACGCAAAGAGCAAGGGTGCGGGTTCGTGGGGGAACGCAAAGAGCAAGGGTGCGGGTTCGTGGGGGAACGCAAAGAGCAAGGGTGCGGGTTCGTGGGGGAACGCAAAGAGCAAGGGTGCGGGTTCGTGGGGGAACGCAAAGAGCAAGGGTGCGGGTTCGTGGGGGAACGCAAAGAGCAAGGGTGCGGGTTCGTGGGGGAACGCAAAGAGCAAGGGTGCGGGTTCGTGGGGGAACGCAAAGAGCAAGGGTGCGGGTTCGTGGGGGAACGCAAAGAGCAAGGGTGCGGGTTCGTGGGGGAACGCAAAGAGCAAGGGTGCGGGTTCGTGGGGGAACGCAAAGAGCAAGGGTGCGGGTTCGTGGGGGAACGCAAAGAGCAAGGGTGCGGGTTCGTGGGGGAACGCAAAGAGCAAGGGTGCGGGTTCGTGGGGGAACGCAAAGAGCAAGGGTGCGGGTTCGTGGGGGAACGCAAAGAGCAAGGGTGCGGGTTCTTGGGGGAACGCAAAGAGCAAGGGTGCGGGTTCGTGGGGGAACGCAAAGAGGAACGGTGCGGGTTCGTGGGGGAACGCAAAGAGCAAGGGTGCGGGTTCGTGGGGGAACGCAAAGAGCAAGGGTGCGGGTTCGTGGGGGAACGCAAAGAGCAAGGGTGCGGGTTCGTGGGGGAACGCAAAGAGCAAGGGTGCGGGTTCGTGGGGGAACGCAAAGAGCAAGGGTGCGGGTTCGTGGGGGAATGCAAAGAGGAACGGTGCGTGTTCGTGGGGGAACGCAAAGAGCAAGGGTGCGGGTTCGTGGGGGAACGCAAAGAGCAAGGGTGCGGGTTCGTGGGGGAACGCAAAGAGCAAGGGTGCGGGTTCGTGGGGGAACGCAAAGACGAACCGTGCGGGTTCGTGGGGGAACGCAAAAAGGAACCGTGCGGGTTCGTGTGGGAACGCAAAGAGGAACCGTGCGGGTTCGTGGGGGAACGCAAAGAGGAACCGTGCGGGTTCGTGGGGGAACGCAAAGAGCAAGGGTGCGGGTTCGTGGGGGAACGCAAAGAGGAACCGTGCGGGTTCGTGGGGGAACGCAAAGAGGAACCGTGCGGGTTCGTGGGGGAACGCAAAGAGGAACCGTGCGGGTTCGTGGGGGAACGCAAAGAGGAACCGTGCGGGTTCGTGGGGGAACGCAAAGAGGAACCGTGCAAGTTCGTGGGGGAACGCAAAGAGCAAGGGTGCAGGTTCGTGGGGGAACGCAAAGAGGATCCGTGCCGGTTCGTGGGGGAACGCAAAGAGGAACGGTGCGGGTTCATGGGGGAACGCAAAGAGCAAGGGTGCGGGTTCGTGGGGAACGCAAACAGCAAGGGTGCGGGTTCGTGGGGGAACGCAAAGAGCAAGGGTGCGGGTTCGTGGGGGAACGCAAAGAGCAAGGGTGCGGGTTCGTGGGGGAACGCAAAGAGCAAGGGTGCGGGTTCGTGGGGGAACGCAAAGAGCAAGGGTGCGGGTTCGTGGGGGAACGCAAAGAGCAAGGGTGCGGGTTCGTGGGGGAACGCAAAGAGCAAGGGTGCGGGTTCGTGGGGGAACGCAAAGAGCAAGGGTGCGGGTTCGTGGGGGAACGCAAAGAGCAAGGGTGCGGGTTCGTGGGGGAACGCAAAGAGCAAGGGTGCGGGTTCGTGGGGGAACGCAAAGAGCAAGGGTGCGGGTTCGTGGGGGAACGCAAAGAGCAAGGGTGCGGGTTCGTGGGGGAACGCAAAGAGCAAGGGTGCGGGTTCGTGGGGGAACGCAAAGAGCAAGGGTGCGGGTTCGTGGGGGAACGCAAAGAGCAAGGGTGCGGGTTCGTGGGGGAACGCAAAGAGCAAGGGTGCGGGTTCGTGGGGGAACGCAAAGAGCAAGGGTGCGGGTTCGTTAGGGAACGCAAAGAGCAAGGGTGCGGGTTCGTGGGGGAACGCAAAGAGCAAGGGTGCGGGTTCGTGGGGGAACGCAAAGAGCAAGGGTGCGGGTTCGTGGGGGAACGCAAAGAGCAAGGGTGCGGGTTCGTGGGGGAACGCAAAGAGGAACCGTGCGGGTTCGTGGGGGAACGCAAAGAGGAACCGTGCGGGTTCGTGGGGGAACGCAAAGAGGAACCGTGCGGGTTCGTGGGGGAACGCAAAGAGGAACCGTGCGGGTTCGTGGGGGAACGCAAAGAGGAACCGTGCGGGTTCGTGGGGGAACGCAAAGAGGAACCGTGCGGGTTCGTGGGGGAACGCAAAGAGCAAGGGTGCGGGTTCGTGGGGGAACGCAAAGAGGAACCGTGCGGGTTCGTGGGGGAACGCAAAGAGGAACCGTGCGGGTTCGTGGGGGAACGCATAGAGGAACCGTGCGGGTTCGTGGGGGAACGCAAAGAGGAACCGTGCAAGTTCGTGGGGGAACGCAAAGAGCTAGGGTGCGAGTTCGTGGGGGAACGCAAAGAGCAAGGGTGCGGGTTCGTGGGAGAACGCAAAGAGCAAGCGTGCGGGTTCGTGGGGGAACGCAAAGAGGAACCGTGCGGGTTCGTGGGGGAACGCAAAGAGGAACCGTGCGGTTTCGTGGGGGAACGCAAAGAGGAACCGTGCGGTTTCGTGGGGGAACGCAAAGAGGAACGGTGCGGGTTCGTGGGGGAACGCAAAGAGCAAGTGCGCGGGTTCGTGGGGGAACGCAAAGAGCAAGGGTGCGGGTTCGTGGGGGAACACAAAGAGGAACCGTGCGGGTTCGTGGGGGAACACAAAGAGCAAAGGTGCGGGTTCGTGGGGGAACGCAAAGAGGAACCGTGCAGGTTCGTGGGGGAACGCAAAGAGCAAGGGTGCGGGTTCGTGGGGGAACGCAAAGAGCAAGGGTGCGGGTTCGTGGGAGAACGCAAAGAGCAAGGGTGCGGGTTCGTGGGAGAACGCAAAGAGCAAGGGTGCGGGTTCGTGGGGGAACGCAAAGAGCAAGGGTGCGGGTTCGTGGGGGAACGCAAAGAGCAAGGGTGTGGGTTCGTGGGGGAACGCAAAGAGGAACCGTGCGGGTTCGTGGGGGAACACAAAGAGGAACCGTGCGGGTACCTGGGGGAACGAAACGAGGAACCGTGCGGGTCCTTGGGGAACGCAAAGAGGAACCGTGCGGGTCTGTGGGGGAACGCAAGGAGGAACCGTGCGGGTCTGTGGGGGAACGCAAGGAGGAACCGTGCGGGCTCTTGGGGTGGCGCAAAGAGCAACTCTGTGGGCTCGTGGGGGGGGCGCAAAGAGCAACCGTGCGGGCTCGTGAGGGTGGCGCAATGTGTATCCTTGTGGGCTCGTGCGGGAACGGAAAGTGTATCCTTGTGGGCTCATGGGGGAACGCAAAGTGTATCCTTGTGGGCTCGTGGGGGAACGCAAAGTGTATCCTTGTGGGCTCGTGGGGGAACGCAAAGTGTATCCTTGTGGGCTCGTGGGGGAACGCAAAGTGTATCCTTGTGGGCTCGTGGGGGAACGCAAAGTGTATCCTTGTGGGCTCGTAGGGGAACGCAAAGTGTATCCTTGTGGGCTCGTGGGGGAACGCAAAGAGCAACTGTGCTGTCTTGTGGGGGAACGCAAAGAGGAATCGTGCGGGTTCGTGGGGGTACGCAAAGATCAGTTGCGTGGGCTCGGGGGGGGAAGCAAAGAGCAACCGCGCAGGCTCGGAGGCATACGCAAAGAGGAGCGGCGCGTGTACATGGGGTGTATGCCAAATAACCCCCAAGAAATAGTGCCAAAAATGTTGTGTTTTAGATAGGCTTAAGTAGACGATATCCAGTATGTTAATAAGGAAAGAGTGGCTCACCTTTGAAGATGGTCGAGGCTCGCTGATAACTCCACTAGGAAGGGAACTCCAACAAGAGAACCTTCCCTGCTGGTGGTCAGCCCGTAAATGGGGTGTTGTGAGAGGTGGAGTCAAATTCCAACCCTTCCAATCACACACACTTGTGCCTTTCCAGCTGACTGAGTGTTCGTCTCAGGTGATCAATCAGTAGTTCAGGACATGATTCAACAGTTCCCATACAAGGGGGAGCCCCAAGAGGAGAGGCACGGGATCTAGGGGGTACACAGAGTGGAGACGTGTGGGTTTTTGGGGGAACACAAAGAAAAGGGGTGCGGGTATTAGGGGGAAAGCACAGAGAAAGGGTGCAAGATCGTGGGGGAACCCCAAGTGGAGGTTTGTGGTTTTAAGGGGGAACGCAAAGAGAAGGAGATAGGGTTATAGGGCGAATGCGAAGAAGAGGGGCGCAGGTTTTATGGTGAACGCGAAGAGGAGCGGTGCGGGATTGTCGTAGAAGCCGAAGAGGAACCGTGAGGGGTCGTGGGAGAACACGGAGGGGAACCTTGAGGGGTCGTGGGGGAACACGGAGAGGAAGAGTGCGGGTTTTAGGGGGAACACGAAGTGGAGGAGTGCGGGCTCGTAGGGGAACGTGAAGAGGAACCGTGCGGGTTCGTGGGGGAACGCGAAGAGAAACGGCGCGAGTTCAAGGGGTGTAGGGCAAATAACCCCCAAGAAATAGTGCCAAAAACATTGTGTTTTAGATGGGCTTAAGTAGATGATGTACAGATGGTTAATAAGGAAAGAGTGGCTCACCTTTGAAGATGGTCGAGGCTCGCTGATAACTCCACTAGGAAGGGAACTCCAACAAGAAAACCTTCCCTGCTGGTGGTCAGCTCGTAAATGGGGTGTTGTGAGAGGTGGAGTCAAATTCCAGCCCTTCCAATCACACACACTTGTGCCTTTCCAGCTGACTGAGTGTTCGTCTCAGGTGATCAATCAGTAGTTCAGGACATGATTCAACAGTTCCCATACAAGGGGGAACCCGAAGAGGAGAGGCACGGGATCTAGGGGGTACACAGAGTGGAGACGTGTGGGTTTTGGGGGAAACGCAAAGAATAGGGGTGCAGGATCTAGGGGGAACACAGAGTGGAGACGTGTGGGGTTTTGGGGGAACGCAAAGAAAAGGGGTGCAGGATCTAGGGGGAACACAGAGTGGAGACGTGTGGGGTTTTGGGGGAACGCAAAGAATAGGGGTGCAGGATCTAGGGGGAACACAGAGTGGAGAAGTGTGGGGTTTTGGGGGAACGTAAAGAATAGGGGTGCAGGATCTAGGGGGAACACAGAGTGAGATGTGTGGGGTTTTGGGGGAAGGCAAAAAATAGATGTGCAGGATCTAGGGGAACACAGAGTGGAGACGTGTGGGCTTTTAGGTAAACGCAAAGAAAAGGGGTGCAGGATCTAGGGGGAACACAGAGTGGAGACGTGTGGAGTTTTGGGGAAACGCAAAGAATAGGGGTGCAGGATGTAGGGGGAACACAGAGTGGAGACGTGTGGGGTTTTGGGGGAACGCAAAGAATAGGGGTGCGGGATCTAGGGGGGATGCATAGAGGAACCGTGCGGGTTCGCGGGGGAACGCAAAGAGCAAGGGTGCGGGTTCGTGGGGAACGCAAAGAGCAAGGGTGCGGGTTCGTGGGGGAACGCAAAGAGCAAGGGTGCGGGTTCGTGGGGGAACGCAAAGAGGAACCGTGCGGGTTCGTGGGGGAACGCAAAGAGCAAGGGTGCGGGTTCGTGGGGGAACGCAAAGAGCAAGGGTGCGGGTTCGTGGGGAACGCAAAGAGCAAGGGTGCGGGTTCGTGGGGGAACGCAAAGAGCAAGGGTGCGGGTTCGTGGGGAACGCAAAGAGGAACGGTGCGGGTTCGTGGGGGAACGCAAAGAGGAACGGTGCGTGTTCGTGGGGAACGCAAAGAGCAAGGGTGCGGGTTCGTGGGGGAACGCAAAGAGCAAGGGTGCGGGTTCGTGGGGGAACGCAAAGAGCAAGGGTGCGGGTTCGTGGGGGAACGCAAAGAGCAAGGGTGCGGGTTCGTGGGGGAACGCAAAGAGCAAGGGTGCAAGTTCGTGGGGGAATGCAAAGAGGAACCGTGCGGGTTCTTGGGGAACGCAAAGAGCAAGGGTGCGTATTCGTGGGGGAACGCAAAGAGGAACGGTGCGGGTTCGTGGGGAACGCAAAGAGCAAGGGTGCGGGTTCGTGGGGGAACGCAAAGAGCAAGGGTGCGGGTTCGTGGGGGAACGCAAAGAGCAAGGGTGCGGGTTCGTGGGGGAACGCAAAGAGCAAGGGTGCGGGTTCGTGGGGGAACGCAAAGAGCAAGGGTGCGGGTTCGTGGGGAACGCAAAGAGCAAGGGTGCGGGTTCGTGGGGAACGCAAAGAGCAAGGGTGCGGGTTCGTGGGGGAACGCAAAGAGCAAGGGTGCGGTTCGTGGGGGAACGCAAAGAGCAAGGGTGCGGGTTCGTGGGGGAACGCAAAGAGGAACCGTGCGGGTTCGTGGGGGAACGCAAAGAGGAACCGTGCGGGTTCGTGGGGGAACGCAAAGAGCAAGGGTGCGGGTTCGTGGGGGAACGCAAAGAGCAAGGGTGCGGGTTCGTGGGGGAACGCAAAGAGCAAGGGTGCGGGTTCGTGGGGGAACGCAAAGAGCAAGGGTGCGGGTTCGTGGGGAACGCAAAGAGCAAGGGTGCGGGTTCGTGGGGAACGCAAAGAGCAAGGGTGCGGGTTCGTGGGGGAACGCAAAGAGCAAGGGTGCGGGTTCGTGGGGGAACGCAAAGAGCAAGGGTGCGGGTTCGTGGGGGAACGCAAAGAGCAAGGGTGCGGGTTCGTGGGGGAACGCAAAGAGCAAGGGTGCGGGTTCGTGGGGGAACGCAAAGAGCAAGGTGCGGGTTCGTGGGGGAACGCAAAGAGCAAGGGTGCGGGTTCGTGGGGGAACGCAAAGAGCAAGGGTGCGGGTTCGTGGGGGAACGCAAAGAGCAAGGGTGCGGGTTCGTGGGGGAACGCAAAGAGCAAGGGTGCGGGTTCGTGGGGGAACGCAAAGAGCAAGGGTGCGGGTTCGTGGGGGAACGCAAAGAGCAAGGGTGCGGGTTCGTGGGGGAACGCAAAGAGCAACGGGTGCGGGTTCGTGGGGGAACGCAAAGAGCAAGGGTGCGGGTTCGTGGGGGAACGCAAACAGCAAGGGTGCGGGTTCGTGGGGGAACGCAAAGAGCAAGGGTGCGGGTTCGTGGGGAACGCAAAGAGCAAGGGTGCGGGTTCGTGGGGAACGCAAAGAGCAACGGGTGCGGGTTCGTGGGGGAACGCAAAGAGCAAGGGTGCGGGTTCGTGGGGGAACGCAAAGAGCAAGGGTGCGGGTTCGTGGGGGAACGCAAAGAGCAAGGGTGCGGGTTCGTGGGGGAACGCAAAGAGCAAGGGTGCGGGTTCGTGGGGGAACGCAAAGAGCAAGGTGCGGGTTCGTGGGGGAACGCAAAGAGCAAGGGTGCGGGTTCGTGGGGGAACGCAAAGAGCAAGGGTGCGGTTCGTGGGGGAACGCAAAGAGCAAGGGTGCGGGTTCGTGGGGAACGCAAAGGAGCAAGGGTGCGGGTTCGTGGG
>JAUPFR010000196.1:0-73453 GCA_036925125.1 Oreortyx pictus | reverse complement strand
AGTAGAGTGGAGTGTAGAGGTGTGGAGTGGAGTGGAGTGGAGTGGAGTGGAGAGGTGTGGAGTGGAGTGGAGTGGAGTGGAGAGGTGTGGTGTGGAGTGGAGTGGAGTGGAGTGGAGTGGAGTGGAGTGGAGTGGAGTGGAGTGCAGTGGAGTGCAGTGGAGTGGAGTGCAGTGGAGTGCAGTGGAGTGGAGTGGACAGGAGTAAAACGGAGTGGAGTGGAGTGGAGTGGAGTGGAGTGGAGTGGAGTGGAGTGGAGTGGAGTGGAGTGGAGTGGAGTGGAGTGGAGTGGAGTGGAGTGGAGTGGAGAGGAGTGGAGTGGAGTGGAGAGGAGTAAAACGGAGTGGAGTGGAGTGGAGTGGAGTGGAGTGGAGTGGAGTGGAGTGGAGTGGAGTGGAGTGGAGTGGAGAGGTGTGGAGTGGAGTGCAGTGGAGTGGAGTGGAGTGGAGTGCAGTGGAGCGGAGTGAAGTGGAGAGGAGAAAAACGGAGTGGAGTGGAGTGGAGTGGAGTGGAGTGGAGTGGAGAGGTGTGGAGTGGAGTGGAGTGGAGTGGAGTGGAGTGGAGTGGAGTGGAGTGGAGTGGAGTGGAGTGGAGTGGAGTGGAGTGGAGTGGAGAGGAGTAAAACGGAGTGGAGTGGAGTGGAGTGGAGTGGAGTGGAGTGGAGTGGAGTGGAGTGGAGTGGAGTGGTGTGGAGTGGAGTGCAGTGCAGTGGAGTGCAGTGGAGTGCAGTGGAGTGGAGTGGAGTGGAGAGGAGTAAAACGGAGTGGAGTGGAGTGGAGTGGAGTGGAGTGGAGTGGAGTGGAGTGGAGTGGAGTGGAGTGGAGTGGAGTGGAGTGGAGTGGAGTGGAGTGGAGAGGAGTGGAGTGGAGAGGAGTAAAACGGAGTGGAGTGGAGTGGAGTGGAGAGGTGTGGAGTGGAGAGGAGTGGAGTGCAGTGGAGTGCAGTGGAGTGGAGTGCAGTGGAGTGCAGTGGAGTGGAGTGGAGTGGACAGGAGTAAAACGGAGTGGAGTGGAGTGCAGTGGAGTGGAGTGGATTGGAGAGGAGTAAAACGGAGTGAAGTGGAGTGGAGTGGAGTGGAGTGGAGTGGAGTGGAGTGGAGTGGAGTGGAGTGGAGTGGAGTGGAGTGCAGTGGAGTGCAGTGGAGTGGAGTGCAGTGGAGTGCAGTGGAGTGGAGTGGAGTGGACAGGAGTAAAACGGAGTGGAGTGGAGTGCAGTGGAGTGGAGTGGATTGGAGAGGAGTAAAACGGAGTGAAGTGGAGTGGAGTGGAGTGGAGTGGAGTGGAGTGGAGTGGAGTGGAGTGGAGTGGAGTGGAGTGGAGTGGAGTGGAGTGGAGGAGAGTGGTGCGGAGCGGAGTGGAGTGGAGTGGAGAGGTGTGGTGTTGAGTGGAGTAGAGTGGAGTGGAGTGGAGTGGACTGGAGTGGAGTGGAGTGGAATGGAGTGGAGAGGAGTAAAACGGAGTGGAGTGGAGTGGAGTGGAGTGGAGTGGAGAGGTGTGGAGTGGAGTGGAGAGGTGTGATGTTGAGTGGAATAGAGTGGAGTGGAGTGGAGTGGAGTGGAGTGGAGAGGAGTGGAGTGGAGTGGAGTGGAGTGGAGTGGAGTGGAGAGGAGTAAAACGGAGTGGAGTGGAGTGGAGAGGAGTGGAGAGGAGTGGAGAGGTGTGGTGTGGAGTGGAGTGAAGTGAAGTGGAGTGGAGTGGAGTGGAGTGGAGAGGTGTTGAGTGGAGTGGAGTGGAGTGGAGTGGAGTGGAGTGGAGTGGAGTGGAGTGGAGTGGAGTGGAATGGAGTCTAGTGGAGTGGAGAGGATTGGAGTGGAGTGGAATGAACTGGAGTGGAGTGGAGTGGAGAGGAGTGGAGTGGACTGGAGTGGAGTGGAGGGGTGTGGTTTGGAGTGGTGGGGTGTGGTATGGAGTGGAGTGGAGTGGAGTAGAGTGGAGTGGAGAGGTGTGGTGTGGAGTGGAGTGGAGTGGAGTGGAGTGGAGTGGAGTGGAGTGGAGTGGTGCGGAGCGGAGTGGAGTGGAGAGGTGTGGTGTTGAGTGGAGTAGAGTGGAGTGGAGTGCAGTGGAGTGGAGTGGAGAGGAGTAAAACGGAGTGGAGTGGAGTGGAGAGGAGTAAAACGGAGTGGAGTGGAGTGGAGTGGAGTGGAGTGGAGTGGAGTGGAGTGGAGTGGAGTGGAGTGGAGTGGAGTGGAGTGGAGTGGAGTGGAGAGGTGTGGTGTGGACAGGAGTGAAGTGAAGTGGAGTGGAGTGGAGTAGAGTGGAGTGGAGTGGAGTGGAGCGGAGTGCAGTGGAGTGCAGTGGAGTGGAGTGGAGTGGAGTGGAGTGGAGAGGTGTGGTGTTGACTTGAGAGGAGTGGAGTGGAGTGGTGTGGAGTGGTGTGGAGTGGAGTGGAGAGGAGTGGAGTGGAGAGGAGTAAAATTGAGTGGAGTGGAGTGGAGTGGAGTGGAGTGGAGTGGAGTGGAGTGGAGTGGAGAGGTGTGGAGTGGAGTGGAGTGGAGTGGAGTGGAGTAGAGTGGAGTGGAGAGGTGTGGAGTGGAGTGGAGTGGAGTGGAGTGGAGTGGAGAGGTGTGGAGTGGAGTGGAGTGGAGTGGTGTGGAGAGGTGTGGTGTGGAGTGGAGTGGAGTGCAGTGGAGTGGAGTGGAGTGGAGAGGAGAAAAACGGAGTGGAGTGGAGTGGAGTGGAGTGGAGTGGAGAGGTGTGGAGTGGAGTGGAGTGGACTGGAGTGGAGAGGAGTAAAACGGAGTGGAGTGGAGTGGAGTGGAGTGGAGTGGAGTGGAGTGGAGTGGAGTGGAGTGGTGTGGAGTGGAGTGGAGTGGACTGGAGTGGAGTGGAGCGGTGTGGTGTGGTCTGGACTGGAGTGAGGTGAAGTGGAGAGGAGTGGAGTAGAGTGGAGTGGAGTGGAGCGGAGTGCAGTTGTCATGGTTTCATGATTTTTGGTATTGGTATTCCACATCATAACAACATGTAGGGCATTAAGAGTTAAAGAGTTAATACTCCAACTCCACAGATCATTGATATTTTCCGGGTATACCTGTCTCAGAAGAGAAGAACTATATTCCCCAGAAGACTTTGCGATGCTTTGCATTTTTACGTATTTTCCGCTCAGAGGGAAAAGATAAAAACCCTCTGCGGTCACGGGACACTCTCTTTCCTTCGGGATCGACTCAGCAGTGGGTGCTCGCTGCCGTATCGCCTTCAGCGTTAGCGTAAGGCCTTCAGTTTATCGGACACTCTCTCTTGCTCCTTTTATTTGATTTATTAGCTTCAATTCCAATTATATTGTATTATATAGTGTTATTTTGCTTTCTGATATCTTATTTAGTAAATTAGCTTTCCTCCTCAGATCGTTGCCGCTGTTTTGTTTCTAGGCCCATCTCCCTTTTTCCTTTTCCCTTTTCCCCCTTCCCCTTTCCTGGGGCGTGGGTCTGTGGGTCCCCCACACCAATCGTCACGGAACCGGGCCGATCCAGCCCGGTAAACCGTTGACATTTTTGGCGCCCAACGTGGGGCACGAGCAGCTGCCTTAGCCGGGCAGAGACATACTCTTAGAGTGAATCTCTGTCTCTTGCTAGCAAGCTTATCTGTACTGCTGGTACTGTACGGCATAACACGACCTTGAAGTCTGGGCATACTGCCATTTGTTCTGGGATATTTGTAAACTTTTTTGGGTGCTGCCAGCTTGTTTTAGTAAAAAGAAAAAAAAAAATGCTCTCGCTTTTTAAACTGCTCTTAAAGGGGCTGCATTTTATTGTTTTTTCCCTTTTAATGCTCAAAACGTACTGGGACCTTTTCCCTGAGCACCTGCAAGATCCTGAGAACTTGAGCAGATATTTGAGACAGGGATGTTGCGGCTCAGACAGATCTGAGGAGGCCCAAATTATTTGGAGTCTGGCTTATGCCAATCAGACCTTATTCAGTACTATCCCAGGGAGGCACAGTGTTTCTGAAATAGAGCGAGAGAGTCTCCGAGCCGAAAGGGATAGTGTCCAGATCCAGACAGAGAGTCTTTTAGCTGACAATCAGACTCTCCTGAACAATTTAGACAGCCTTCAGTCTGACCAAGACACCATCCAGACCAAGCAAGTTGCTTTTCAGTTCGAGAAAGACGCCCTCCAGCCTGAAAGAGATGCCCTCCAAACTGAGCGAGATGCCCTCCAGTCTGAACTCAATAACCCTCAGTCTCAACAAGATGGCCTCCAGTCTGAACGAGGCGCCCTCCAACCTGAAAGAGACACCCTCCAGTCTGAGCAAGACGTCCTCCTGTCTGAACAGTACTTCTTCAGAACTGAGCGAGGTACCTACCAGCCACAATAGCCTCTGCCCCCCAGCCAGGTGGGGGAGAGGGATAGTAGAGTGCATTGGACTGTGTGGATTCGATGGCCTGGCACATCAGAACCACAAAAATCTAAGGTATTGGTGGACACTGGTGCACAATGTACTCTAATGCCTTCAAGTTATAAAGGGACAGAATTAATCTATATTTCTGGGGTGACTGGGAGTTCCCAAGAGCTGACCAAGTTGGAGGCTGAAATAAGCCTCACTGGTAAAGACTGGCAAAAACATCCTATTGTGAGTGGCCCAGGGGCTCCATGTATACTTGGTATTGATTATCTCAAAAGGGGATATTTTAAGGATCCCAAAGGGTATCGATGGGCTTTTGGAATAGCTGCTGTGGATGCAGATGACATTAAGCAGTTGTCTGCTTTGCCTGGCCTGTCAGAAGATACGTCTGTTGTGGGGTTGCTACAAGTGGAAGAGCAACAGGTACCAATTGCTACAAAAACGGTGCACAGACGGCAGTACCGCACTAACAGGGATTCCTTGCTCCCCATTCATAATCTGATTCGTCAGCTAGAGAGCCAGGGATTGATCAGTAAAACTCACTCTCCTTTTAACAGCCCCATATGGCCAGTGCGTAAAGCCAGTGGAGAATGGAGGCTGACGATAGATTACCGTGGCCTGAATGAAGTCACACCCCCACTGAGTGCTGCTGTGCCGGACATGCTTCAGCTCCAGTACGAACTGGAGTCAAAAGCAGCCAAGTGGTATGCCACTATTGACATTGCCAATGCTTTCTTTTCAATTCCTCTGGCCACAGAATGCAGGCCACAGTTTGCCTTCACCTGGAGGGGCGTTCAGTACACCTGGAACCGTTTGCCCCAGGGGTGGAAGCACAGCCCAACCATTTGTCATGGGCTGATCCAAACTGCATTGGAACAGGGTGGTGCTCCTGAGCACTTACAATACATTGATGACATCATTGTGTGGGGCAATACAGCAGGGGAAGTTTTCGAGAAAGGAGAGAGAATAATCCAGATACTCCTGAGAGCTGGCTTTGCTATTAAGCGAAGCAAAGTGAAAGGGCCTGCACAGGAAATCCAGTTCCTAGGTATAAAGTGGCAAGATGGACGTCGTCACATCCCTACAGATGTGATTGACAAAATCACTGCCATGTCTCCACCCACCAGTAAGACAGAGACCCAAGCTTTTCTGGGTGTAGTGGGCTTTTGGAGAATGCATGTTCCAAACTATAGTCTCATTGTGAGCCCTCTCTTTCGGGTGACGCGGAAGAAGAATGATTCTGTGTGGGGCCCTGAGCAGCAGCAGGCTTTTGAGCAAATCAAGCAGGAGATAGCCCGTGCCGTGGCCCTGGGGCCAGTGCGGACGGGACAGGATGTAAAGAACATCCTCTACACTGCTGCTGGAAAGGAAGGTCCCACTTGGAGTTTGTGGCAAAGAGCTTCTGGAGAGACCCGAGGCCGACCCCTTGGTTTCTGGAGTCGAGCATACAGGGGGTCTGAGGAGCGCTACACTCCAACTGAGAAGGAGATCTTAGCCGCGTACGAGGGGGTTCGAGCTGCTTCCGAAGTAATTGGAACTGAAGCGCAGCTCCTTCTGGCACCTCGACTGCCAGTGCTGAACTGGATGTTCAAAGGAAAGGTTCCCTCTACCCATCATGCTACTGATGCCACCTGGAGTAAGTGGATTGCGCTGATTACACAGCGAGCTCGGATGGGGAACCTCAGTCATCCAGGAATCCTGGAGGTGATCATGGACTGGCCTGAAGGTAAAAAGTTTGGAACAATACCAGCAGAGGAGGTATCACGTGCTAAAGAGGCCCCACCATATAATGAACTACCAGAAGATGAAAAGAGATATGCCCTGTTCACAGATGGATCGTGTCGCATTGTGGGAAAGCACCGCAGATGGAAATCTGCTGTGTGGAGCCCCACAGGACGAGTTGCAGAGACCACTGAAGGAAAAGGAGAATCAAGCCAATTTGCAGAGGTAAAGGCTGTCCAACTGGCCTTAGATATTGCTGAACGAGAGAGGTGGCCAGTGCTTTATCTTTACACTGACTCATGGATGGTGGCAAATGCTTTATGGGGGTGGTTACAGCAATGGGAACAAAATGGCTGGCAACGGAGGGGTAAACCTATTTGGGCTGCTGAACTGTGGAAAGATATTGCTGACCGAGTAAAGAATATAGTTGTGAAGGTGCACCATGTAGATGCTCATGTTCCTAAAAGCCGGGCAACTGAAGAACAACAGAATAACCATCAGGTAGATCGAGCTGCCAAAGTTAAGATGGCTCAAGTAGACTTGGACTGGCAACATAAGAGTGAATTATTTTTAGCTCGATGGGCCCATGAGACCTCGGGCCATCAGGGAAGAGACGCAACATATAAATGGGCTAGAGACCGAGGGGTGGACTTAACTATGGACGCTATTGCACAGGTTATCCATGACTGTGATACATGCGCCACAATTAAACAAGCCAAGAGGATGAAACCTCTTTGGGGGGAAGGGCGATGGCAAAAATATAAATATGGGGAGGCGTGGCAGGTTGATTATATCACCTTGCCACGATCTCGCAATGGCAAGCATTACGTGCTTACCATGGTGGAAGCAACCACTGGGTGGCTTGAAACATATGCAGTACCCCATGCTACCGCCCGAAACACCATTCTAGGTCTCGAGAAAAAAGTCCTATGGCGACATGGCACTCCAGAAAGAATTGAGTCAGATAATGGGACTCATTTCAAAAATTCTCTTGTAAATAATTGGGCCAGAGATCATGGCATTGAATGGATTTATCATATCCCCTATCACGCACCAGCTTCTGGTAAGATTGAAAGATACAATGGGTTGTTAAAAACCATGTTGAAAGCAATGGGTGGCAGAACATTTAAGCATTGGGAGAAGCATTTGGCAGAAGCCACCTGGTTGGTCAACACCCGAGGATCCATCAATCGCGATGGACCTGCCCAATCCTACTGTAGAGGGAGATAAAGTCCCTGTAGTGCATGTAAAGAACATGTTGGGGAAAGCGGTTTGGGTCTTTCCAGCTTCTGGAAAGGGCAAACCTCTCCGTGGAACTGTCTTTGCTCAGGGACCTGGGTCCACTTGGTGGGTGATGCAGAAGAATGGGGATGTTCAGTGTGTACCACAGGGGAATTTGATGTTGGGGGAGTGCAGTCAGTAATTCCATGTATATACATCTATATATGTTGTGTGTGTGTATATATAATGCATGTTAATCATTGTTCTTCTATATGTATCAAGCATGATGTAATGATGTGGAATAAGGGGTGGAATGTCATGGTTTCATGATTTTTGGTATTGGTATTCCACATCATAACAACATGTAGGGCATTAAGAGTTAAAGAGTTAATACTCCAACTCCACAGATCATTGATATTTTCCGGGTATACCTGTCTCAGAAGAGAAGAACTATATTCCCCAGAAGACTTTGCGATGCTTTGCATTTTTACGTATTTTCCGCTCAGAGGGAAAAGATAAAAACCCTCTGCGGTCACGGGACACTCTCTTTCCTTCGGGATCGACTCAGCAGTGGGTGCTCGCTGCCGTATCGCCTTCAGCGTTAGCGTAAGGCCTTCAGTTTATCGGACACTCTCTCTTGCTCCTTTTATTTGATTTATTAGCTTCAATTCCAATTATATTGTATTATATAGTGTTATTTTGCTTTCTGATATCTTATTTAGTAAATTAGCTTTCCTCCTCAGATCGTTGCCGCTGTTTTGTTTCTAGGCCCATCTCCCTTTTTCCTTTTCCCTTTTCCCCCTTCCCCTTTCCTGGGGCGTGGGTCTGTGGGTCCCCCACACCAATCGTCACGGAACCGGGCCGATCCAGCCCGGTAAACCGTTGACAGCAGTGGAGTGCAGTGGAGTGGAGTGGAGTGGAGTGGAGTGGAGTGGAGTGGAGTGGAGTGGAGTGGAGAGGTGTGGTGTTGACTTGAGAGGAGTGGAGTGGAGTGGAGTGGAGTGGTGTGGAGTGGAGTGGAGAGGAGTGGAGTGGAGAGGAGTAAAATTGAGTGGAGTGGAGTGGAGTGGAGTGGAGTGGAGTGGAGTGGAGTGGAGTGGAGTGGAGTGGAGTGGAGTGGAGTGGAGTGGAGAGGAGTGGACTGGAGTGGAGTGGAGTGGAGAGGTGTGGAGTGGAGTGGAGTGGAGATGAGTAGAGTGGAGTGTAGAGGTGTGGAGTGGAGTGGAGTGGAGTGGAGAGGTGTGGAGTGGAGTGGAGTGGAGAGGTGTGGTGTGGAGTGGAGTGGAGTGGAGTGGAGTGGAGTGAAGTGGAGTGCAGTGGAGTGCAGTGGAGTGGAGTGGACAGGAGTAAAACGGAGTGGAGTGGAGTGGAGTGGAGTGGAGAGGTGTGGAGTGGAGTGGAGTGGAGTGGAGTGGAGTGGAGTGGAGTGGAGTGGAGTGGAGTGGAGTGGAGTGGAGAGGAGTGGAGTGGAGTGGAGAGAAGTAAAACGGAGTGGAGTGGAGTGGAGTGGAGTGGAGTGGAGTGGAGAGGTGTGGAGTGAAGTGCAGTGGAGTGGAGTGGAGTGGAGTGCAGTGGAGTGGAGTGGAGTGGAGTGGAGTGGAGTGGAGAGGAGTGGAGTGGAGTGGAGAGAAGTAAAACGGAGTGGAGTGGAGTGGAGTGGAGTGGAGTGGAGTGGAGTGGAGTGGAGTGGAGTGGAGTGGACAGGTGTGGAGTGGAGTGGAGTGGAGTGGAGTGGAGTGGAGTGGAGTGGAGTGGAGTGGAGTGGAGTGGAGTGGAGTGGTGAGGAGTGGAGTGGAGAGGAGTAAAACGGAGTGGAGTGGAGTGGAGTGGAGTGGAGTGGAGAGGTGTGGAGTGGAGTGGAGTGGAGTGGAGAGGTGTGGAGTGGAGTGGAGTGGAGTGGAGTGGAGAGGTGTGGAGTGGAGTGGAGTGGAGTGGAGTGGAGAGGTGTGGTGTGGAGTGGAGTGGAGTGGAGTGGAGTTGAGTGGAGTGGAGTGGAGTGGAGTGGAGTGGAGTGGAGTAGAGTGGTGCGGAGCGGAGTGGAGTGGAGTGGAGTGGAGTGGAGTGGAGTGGAGAGGTGTGGAGTGGAGTGGAGTGGAGTGGAGAGGTGTGGTGTGGAGTGGAGTGGAGTGGAGTGGAGTGGAGTGGAGTGGAGTGGAGTGGAGTGGAGAGGAGTGGAGTGGAGTGGAGTGGAGTGGAGTGGAGTGGAGTGGAGTGGAGTGGAGTGGAGAGGAGTGGAGTGGAGAGGAGTAAAACGGAGTGGAGTGGAGTGGAGTGGAGTGGAGTGGAGTGGAGTGGAGTGGAGTGGAGAGGAGTAAAACGGAGTGGAGTGGAGTGGAGTGGAGTGGAGTGGAGTGGAGTGGAGTGGAGAGGAGTGGAGTGGAGAGGAGTAAAACGGAGTGGAGTGGAGTGGAGTGGAGTGGAGTGGAGTGGAGTGGAGTGGAGTGGAGAGGTGTGGAGTGAAGTGCAGTGGAGTGGAGTGGAGTGGAGTGCAGTGGAGTGGAGTGGAGTGGAGTGGAGTGGAGTGGAGAGGAGTGGAGTGGAGTGGAGAGAAGTAAAACGGAGTGGAGTGGAGTGGAGTGGAGTGGAGTGGAGTGGAGTGGAGTGGAGTGGAGTGGAGTGGAGTGGAGTGGACAGGTGTGGAGTGGAGTGGAGTGGAGTGGAGTGGAGTGGAGTGGAGTGGAGTGGAGTGGAGTGGAGTGGAGTGGTGAGGAGTGGAGTGGAGAGGAGTAAAACGGAGTGGAGTGGAGTGGAGTGGAGTGGAGTGGAGTGGAGTGGAGTGGAGAGGTGTGGAGTGGAGTGGAGTGGAGTGGAGAGGTGTGGAGTGGAGTGGAGTGGAGTGGAGTGGAGAGGTGTGGAGTGGAGTGGAGTGGAGTGGAGTGGAGAGGTGTGGTGTGGAGTGGAGTGGAGTGGAGTGGAGTTGAGTGGAGTGGAGTGGAGTGGAGTGGAGTGGAGTGGAGTGGAGTGGAGTGGAGTGGAGTAGAGTGGTGCGGAGCGGAGTGGAGTGGAGTGGAGTGGAGTGGAGTGGAGTGGAGTGGAGAGGTGTGGAGTGGAGTGGAGTGGAGTGGAGAGGTGTGGTGTGGAGTGGAGTGGAGTGGAGTGGAGTGGAGTGGAGTGGAGTGGAGTGGAGTGGAGAGGAGTGGAGTGGAGTGGAGTGGAGTGGAGTGGAGTGGAGTGGAGTGGAGTGGAGTGGAGTGGAGTGGAGAGGTATGGAGTGGAGAGGAGTAAAACGGAGTGGAGTGGAGTGGAGTGGAGTGGAGTGGAGTGGAGTGGAGAGGAGTAAAACGGAGTGGAGTGGAGTGGAGTGGAGTGGAGTGGAGTGGAGTGGAGTGGAGTGGAGTGGAGTGGAGTGGAGTGGAGTGGAGTGGAGAGGAGTGGAGTGGAGAGGAGTAAAACGGAGTGGAGTGGAGTGGAGTGGAGTGGAGTGGAGTGGAGTGGAGTGGAGTGGAGTGGAGTGGAGTGGAGTGGAGAGGAGTGGAGAGGTGTGGAGTGGAGTGGAGTGGAGTGGAGTGGAGAGGTGTGGAGTGGAGTGGAGTGGAGTGGAGTGGAGAGGTGTGGTGTGGAGTGGAGTAGAGTGGAGTGGAGTTGAGTGGAGTGGAGTGGAGTGGAGTGGAGTGGAGTGGAGTAGAGTGGTGCGGAGCGGAGTGGAGTGGAGTGGAGTTGAGTGGAGTGGAGTGGAGTGGAGTGGAGTGGAGTGGAGTAGAGTGGTGCGGAGCGGAGTGGAGTGGAGTGGAGTGGAGTGGAGTGGAGTGGAGTGGAGTGGAGAGGTGTGGAGTGGAGTGGAGTTGAGTGGAGAGGTGTGGTGTGGAGTGGAGTGGAGTGGAGTGGAGTGGAATGGAGAGGAGTAAAACGGAGTGGAGTGGAGTGGAGTGGAGTGGAGTGGAGTGGAGTGGAGTGGAGTGGAGTGGAGTGGAGTGGAGTGGAGTGGAGTGGAGAGGAGTGGAGTGGAGAGGAGTAAAACGGAGTGGAGTGGAGTGGAGTGGAGTGGAGTGGAGTGGAGTGGAGTGGAGTGGAGAGGAGTGGAGTGGAGAGGAGTAAAACGGAGTGGAGTGGAGTGGAGTGGAGTGGAGTGGAGTGGAGTGGAGTGGAGTGGAGTGGAGTGGAGTGGAGTAGAGTGGAGTGTAGAGGTGTGGAGTGGAGTGGAGTGGAGTGGAGTGGAGAGGTGTGGAGTGGAGTGGAGTGGAGTGGAGAGGTGTGGTGTGGAGTGGAGTGGAGTGGAGTGGAGTGGAGTGGAGTGGAGTGGAGTGGAGTGCAGTGGAGTGCAGTGGAGTGGAGTGCAGTGGAGTGCAGTGGAGTGGAGTGGACAGGAGTAAAACGGAGTGGAGTGGAGTGGAGTGGAGTGGAGTGGAGTGGAGTGGAGTGGAGTGGAGTGGAGTGGAGTGGAGTGGAGAGGAGTGGAGTGGAGTGGAGAGGAGTAAAACGGAGTGGAGTGGAGTGGAGTGGAGTGGAGTGGAGTGGAGTGGAGTGGAGTGGAGTGGAGTGGAGTGGAGTGGAGAGGTGTGGAGTGGAGTGCAGTGGAGTGGAGTGGAGTGGAGTGCAGTGGAGCGGAGTGGAGTGGAGAGGAGAAAAACGGAGTGGAGTGGAGTGGAGTGGAGTGGAGTGGAGTGGAGTGGAGTGGAGTGGAGTGGAGTGGAGTGGAGTGGAGTGGAGAGGAGTAAAACGGAGTGGAGTGGAGTGGAGTGGAGTGGAGTGGAGTGGAGTGGAGTGGAGTGGAGTGGAGTGGAGTGGTGTGGAGTGGAGTGCAGTGCAGTGGAGTGCAGTGGAGTGCAGTGGAGTGGAGTGGAGTGGAGAGGAGTAAAACGGAGTGGAGTGGAGTGGAGTGGAGTGGAGTGGAGTGGAGTGGAGTGGAGTGGAGTGGAGTGGAGTGGAGTGGAGTGGAGAGGAGTGGAGTGGAGAGGAGTAAAACGGAGTGGAGTGGAGTGGAGTGGAGAGGTGTGGAGTGGAGAGGAGTGGAGTGCAGTGGAGTGCAGTGGAGTGGAGTGCAGTGGAGTGCAGTGGAGTGGAGTGGAGTGGACAGGAGTAAAACGGAGTGGAGTGGAGTGCAGTGGAGTGGAGTGGATTGGAGAGGAGTAAAACGGAGTGAAGTGGAGTGGAGTGGAGTGGAGTGGAGTGGAGTGGAGTGGAGTGGAGTGGAGTGGAGTGGAGTGGAGTGGAGTGGAGTGGAGGAGAGTGGTGCGGAGCGGAGTGGAGTGGAGTGGAGAGGTGTGGTGTTGAGTGGAGTAGAGTGGAGTGGAGTGGAGTGGACTGGAGTGGAGTGGAGTGGAATGGAGTGGAGAGGAGTAAAACGGAGTGGAGTGGAGTGGAGTGGAGTGGAGTGGAGAGGTGTGGAGTGGAGTGGAGAGGTGTGATGTTGAGTGGAATAGAGTGGAGTGGAGTGGAGTGGAGTGGAGTGGAGAGGAGTGGAGTGGAGTGGAGTGGAGTGGAGTGGAGTGGAGAGGAGTAAAACGGAGTGGAGTGGAGTGGAGAGGAGTGGAGAGGAGTGGAGAGGTGTGGTGTGGAGTGGAGTGAAGTGAAGTGGAGTGGAGTGGAGTGGAGTGGAGAGGTGTTGAGTGGAGTGGAGTGGAGTGGAGTGGAGTGGAGTGGAGTGGAGTGGAGTGGAGTGGAGTGGAGTGGAATGGAGTCTAGTGGAGTGGAGAGGATTGGAGTGGAGTGGAATGAACTGGAGTGGAGTGGAGTGGAGAGGAGTGGAGTGGACTGGAGTGGAGTGGAGGGGTGTGGTTTGGAGTGGTGGGGTGTGGTATGGAGTGGAGTGGAGTGGAGTAGAGTGGAGTGGAGAGGTGTGGTGTGGAGTGGAGTGGAGTGGAGTGGAGTGGAGTGGAGTGGTGCGGAGCGGAGTGGAGTGGAGAGGTGTGGTGTTGAGTGGAGTAGAGTGGAGTGCAGTGCAGTGGAGTGGAGTGGAGAGGAGTAAAACGGAGTGGAGTGGAGTGGAGAGGAGTAAAACGGAGTGGAGTGGAGTGGAGTGGAGTGGAGTGGAGTGGAGTGGAGTGGAGTGGAGTGGAGTGGAGTGGAGTGGAGTGGAGAGGTGTGGTGTGGAGTGGAGTGGAGTGGAGAGGTGTGGAGTGGAGTGGAGTGGAGAGGTGTGGTGTGGACAGGAGTGAAGTGAAGTGGAGTGGAGTGGAGTAGAGTGGAGTGGAGTGGAGTGGAGCGGAGTGCAGTGGAGTGCAGTGGAGTGGAGTGGAGTGGAGTGGAGTGGAGAGGTGTGGTGTTGACTTGAGAGGAGTGGAGTGGAGTGGTGTGGAGTGGTGTGGAGTGGAGTGGAGAGGAGTGGAGTGGAGAGGAGTAAAATTGAGTGGAGTGGAGTGGAGTGGAGTGGAGTGGAGTGGAGTGGAGTGGAGTGGAGTGGAGTGGAGTGGAGTGGAGTGGAGTGGAGTGGAGAGGTGTGGAGTGGAGTGGAGTGGAGTGGAGTGGAGTAGAGTGGAGTGGAGAGGTGTGGAGTGGAGTGGAGTGGAGTGGAGTGGAGAGGTGTGGAGTGGAGTGGAGTGGAGTGGTGTGGAGAGGTGTGGTGTGGAGTGGAGTGGAGTGCAGTGGAGTGGAGTGGAGTGGAGAGGAGAAAAACGGAGTGGAGTGGAGTGGAGTGGAGTGGAGTGGAGAGGTGTGGAGTGGAGTGGAGTGGACTGGAGTGGAGAGGAGTAAAACGGAGTGGAGTGGAGTGGAGTGGAGTGGAGTGGAGTGGAGTGGAGTGGAGTGGTGTGGAGTGGAGTGGAGTGGACTGGAGTGGAGTGGAGCGGTGTGGTGTGGTCTGGACTGGAGTGAGGTGAAGTGGAGAGGAGTGGAGTAGAGTGGAGTGGAGTGGAGCGGAGTGCAGTGGAGTGCAGTGGAGTGGAGTGGAGTGGAGTGGAGTGGAGTGGAGTGGAGAGGTGTGGTGTTGACTTGAGAGGAGTGGAGTGGAGTGGAGTGGAGTGGTGTGGAGTGGAGTGGAGAGGAGTGGAGTGGAGAGGAGTAAAATTGAGTGGAGTGGAGTGGAGTGGAGTGGAGTGGAGTGGAGTGGAGTGGAGTGGAGTGGAGTGGAGAGGAGTGGACTGGAGTGGAGTGGAGTGGAGAGGTGTGGAGTGGAGTGGAGTGGAGATGAGTAGAGTGGAGTGTAGAGGTGTGGAGTGGAGTGGAGTGGAGTGGAGAGGTGTGGAGTGGAGTGGAGTGGAGAGGTGTGGTGTGGAGTGGAGTGGAGTGGAGTGGAGTGGAGTGAAGTGGAGTGCAGTGGAGTGCAGTGGAGTGGAGTGGACAGGAGTAAAACGGAGTGGAGTGGAGTGGAGTGGAGTGGAGAGGTGTGGAGTGGAGTGGAGTGGAGTGGAGTGGAGTGGAGTGGAGTGGAGTGGAGTGGAGTGGAGTGGAGTGGAGTGGAGAGGAGTGGAGTGGAGTGGAGAGAAGTAAAACGGAGTGGAGTGGAGTGGAGTGGAGTGGAGTGGAGAGGTGTGGAGTGAAGTGCAGTGGAGTGGAGTGGAGTGGAGTGCAGTGGAGTGGAGTGGAGTGGAGTGGAGTGGAGTGGAGAGGAGTGGAGTGGAGTGGAGAGAAGTAAAACGGAGTGGAGTGGAGTGGAGTGGAGTGGAGTGGAGTGGAGTGGAGTGGAGTGGAGTGGAGTGGACAGGTGTGGAGTGGAGTGGAGTGGAGTGGAGTGGAGTGGAGTGGAGTGGAGTGGAGTGGAGTGGAGTGGAGTGGAGTGGTGAGGAGTGGAGTGGAGAGGAGTAAAACGGAGTGGAGTGGAGTGGAGTGGAGTGGAGTGGAGAGGTGTGGAGTGGAGTGGAGTGGAGTGGAGAGGTGTGGAGTGGAGTGGAGTGGAGTGGAGTGGAGAGGTGTGGAGTGGAGTGGAGTGGAGTGGAGTGGAGAGGTGTGGTGTGGAGTGGAGTGGAGTGGAGTGGAGTTGAGTGGAGTGGAGTGGAGTGGAGTGGAGTGGAGTAGAGTGGTGCGGAGCGGAGTGGAGTGGAGTGGAGTGGAGTGGAGTGGAGAGGTGTGGAGTGGAGTGGAGTGGAGTGGAGAGGTGTGGTGTGGAGTGGAGTGGAGTGGAGTGGAGTGGAGTGGAGTGGAGTGGAGTGGAGAGGAGTGGAGTGGAGTGGAGTGGAGTGGAGTGGAGTGGAGTGGAGTGGAGTGGAGTGGAGAGGAGTGGAGTGGAGAGGAGTAAAACGGAGTGGAGTGGAGTGGAGTGGAGTGGAGTGGAGTGGAGTGGAGAGGAGTGGAGTGGAGAGGAGTAAAACGGAGTGGAGTGGAGTGGAGTGGAGTGGAGTGGAGTGGAGTGGAGAGGAGTAAAACGGAGTGGAGTGGAGTGGAGTGGAGTGGAGAGGAGTAAAACGGAGTGGAGTGGAGTGGAGTGGAGTGGAGTGGAGTGGAGTGGAGTGGAGTGGAGTGGAGTGGAGTGGAGTGGAGAGGAGTGGAGTGGAGAGGAGTAAAACGGAGTGGAGTGGAGTGGAGTGGAGTGGAGTGGAGTGGAGTGGAGTGGAGTGGAGTGGAGTGGAGTGGAGAGGTGTGGAGTGAAGTGCAGTGGAGTGGAGTGGAGTGGAGTGCAGTGGAGTGGAGTGGAGTGGAGTGGAGTGGAGTGGAGAGGAGTGGAGTGGAGTGGAGAGAAGTAAAACGGAGTGGAGTGGAGTGGAGTGGAGTGGAGTGGAGTGGAGTGGAGTGGAGTGGACAGGTGTGGAGTGGAGTGGAGTGGAGTGGAGTGGAGTGGAGTGGAGTGGAGTGGAGTGGTGAGGAGTGGAGTGGAGAGGAGTAAAACGGAGTGGAGTGGAGTGGAGTGGAGTGGAGTGGAGTGGAGTGGAGTGGAGAGGTGTGGAGTGGAGTGGAGTGGAGTGGAGAGGTGTGGAGTGGAGTGGAGTGGAGTGGAGTGGAGAGGTGTGGAGTGGAGTGGAGTGGAGTGGAGTGGAGAGGTGTGGTGTGGAGTGGAGTGGAGTGGAGTGGAGTTGAGTGGAGTGGAGTGGAGTGGAGTGGAGTGGAGTGGAGTGGAGTAGAGTGGTGCGGAGCGGAGTGGAGTGGAGTGGAGTGGAGTGGAGTGGAGTGGAGTGGAGAGGTGTGGAGTGGAGTGGAGTGGAGTGGAGAGGTGTGGTGTGGAGTGGAGTGGAGTGGAGTGGAGTGGAGAGGAGTGGAGTGGAGTGGAGTGGAGTGGAGTGGAGTGGAGTGGAGTGGAGTGGAGTGGAGTGGAGTGGAGTGGAGTGGAGAGGAGTGGAGTGGAGAGGAGTAAAACGGAGTGGAGTGGAGTGGAGTGGAGTGGAGTGGAGTGGAGTGGAGAGGAGTAAAACGGAGTGGAGTGGAGTGGAGTGGAGTGGAGTGGAGTGGAGTGGAGTGGAGTGGAGTGGAGTGGAGTGGAGTGGAGTGGAGTGGAGTGGAGTGGAGAGGAGTGGAGTGGAGAGGAGTAAAACGGAGTGGAGTGGAGTGGAGTGGAGTGGAGTGGAGTGGAGTGGAGTGGAGTGGAGTGGAGTGGAGTGGAGTGGAGTGGAGTGGAGTGGAGTGGAGTGGAGTGGAGAGGAGTGGAGTGGAGAGGAGTAAAACGGAGTGGAGTGGAGTGGAGTGGAGTGGAGTGGAGTGGAGTGGAGTGGAGAGGAGTAAAACGGAGTGGAGTGGAGTGGAGTGGAGTGGAGTGGAGTGGAGTGGAGTGGAGTGGAGTGGAGTGGAGTGGAGTGGAGTGGAGTGGAGTGGAGTGAAGTGGAGTGGAGTGGAGTGGAGAGGAGTGGAGTGGAGAGGAGTAAAACGGAGTGGAGTGGAGTGGAGTGGAGTGGAGTGGAGTGGAGTGGAGTGGAGTGGAGTGGAGAGGTGTGGAGTGGAGTGGAGTGGAGTGGAGTTGAGAGGTGTGGTGTGGAGTGGAGTGGAGTGGCGTGGAGTGGAGTTGAGTGGAGTGGAGTGGAGTGGAGTGGAGTGGAGTGGAGTGGAGTGGAGTGGAGTGGAGTGGAGTGGAGTGGAGTGGAGTGGAGAGGAGTAAAACGGAGTGGAGTGGAGTGGAGTGGAGTGGAGTGGAGTGGAGAGGAGTGGAGTGGAGAGGAGTAAAACGGAGTGGAGTGGAGTGGAGTGGAGTGGAGTGGAGAGGTGTGGAGTGGAGTGGAGTGGAGTGGAGTGGAGTGGAGTGGAGTGGAGTGGAGTGGAGTGGAGTGGAGTGGAGTGGAGTGGAGTGGAGTGGAGTGGAGTGGAGTGGAGTGGAGTGGAGAGGAGTGTAGTGGAGAGGAGGAAAACGGAGTGGAGTGGAGTGGAGTGGAGTGGAGTGGAGTGGAGAGGAGTAAAGTGGAGTGGAGTGGAGTGGAGTGGAGTGGAGTCGAGTGGAGTAGAGTGGAGTGGAGTGGAGTGGAGACGTGTGGAGTGGAGACGTGTGGAGTGGAGTGGAGTGGAGTGGAGTGGAGTGGAGTGGAGTGGAGTGGAGTGGAGTGGAGTGGAGAGGAGTAAAACGGAGTGGAGTGGAGTGAAGTGGAGTGGAGTAGAGTGGAGTGGAGTGGAGTGGAGTGGAGTGGAGTGGAGAGGTGTGGAGTGGAGTGGAGTGTAGTGGAGTGGAGAGGTGTGGTGTGGAGTGGAGTGGAGTGGAGTGGAGTGGAGTAGAGTGGTGCGGAGCGGAGTGGAGTGGAGTGGAGAGGTGTGGTGTTGAGTGGAGTGGAGTGGAGTGGAGTGGAGTGGAGTGGAGTGGAGTGGAGTGGAGAGGCGTAAAACGAAGTGGAGTGGAGTGGAGTGGAGTGGAGAGGTGAGGAGTGGAGTGGAGTGGAGTGGAGTGCAGTGGAGTGCAGTGGAGTGCAGTGGAGTGGAGTGGAGTGGAGTGGAGAGGTGTGGTGTTGAGTGGAGTAGAGTGGAGTGGAGTGGAGAGGAGTAAAACGGAGTGGAGTGGAGTGGAGTGGAGTGGAGTGGAGTGGAGTGGAGTGGAGTGGAGTGGAGTGGAGTGGAGTGGAGTGGAGAGGAGTGGAGTGGAGAGGAGTAAAACGGAGTGGAGTGGAGTGGAGTGGAGTGGAGAGGTGTGGAGTGGAGTGGAGTGGAGTGGAGTGGAGTGGAGTGGAGTGGAGTGGAGTGGAGTGGAGTGGAGTGGAGTGGAGTGGAGAGGAGTGGAGTGGAGAGGAGGAAAACGGAGTGGAGTGGAGTGGAGTGGAGTGGAGTGGAGTGGAGAGGAGTGGAGTGGAGCGGAGTGCAGTGGAGTGGAGTCGAGTGGAGTCGAGTGGAGTAGAGTGGAGTGGAGTGGAGTGGAGACGTGTGGAGTGGAGTGGAGTGGAGTGGAGTGGAGTGGAGTGGAGTGGAGTGGAGTGGAGTGGAGTGGAGTGGAGTGGAGTGGAGTGGAGAGGAGTAAAACGGAGTGGAGTGGAGTGAAGTGGAGTGGAGTGGAGTGGAGTGGAGTGGAGAGGTGTGGAGTGGAGTGGAGTGTAGTGGAGAGGTGTGGTGTTGAGTGGAGTGGAGTGGAGTGGAGTGGTGTGGAGTGGAGTGGAGTGGAGTGGAGTGGAGTGGAGTGGAGTGGAGTGGAGTGGAGTGGAGTGGAGTGGAGTGGAGTGGAGTGGAGTAGAGTGGTGCGGAACGGAGTGGAGTGGAGTGGAGAGGTGTGGTGTTGAGTGGAGTGGAGTGGAGTGGAGTGGAGTGGAGTTGAGTGGAGTGGAGAGGCGTAAAACGGAGTGGAGTGGAGAGGTGTGGAGTGGAGTGGAGTGGAGTGGAGTGGAGTGAAGTGGAGTGCAGTGGAGTGCAGTGGAGTGGAGTGGAGTGGAGTGGAGAGGTGTGGTGTTGAGTGGAGTGGAGTGGAGTGGAGTGTAGTGGAGTGGAGTGGAGTGGAGTGGAGTGGAGTGGAGTGGAGTGGAGTGGAGTGGAGTGGAGTGGAGAGGCGTAAAACGGAGTGGAGTGGAGAGGTGTGGAGTGGAGTGGAGTGGAGTGGAGTGGAGTGGAGTGCAGTGGAGTGGAGTGGAGTGGAGTGGAGAGGTGTGGTGTTGAGTGGAGTGGAGTGGAGTGGAGTGGAGTGGAGTGGAGTGGAGTGGAGTGGAGTGGAGTGGAGTGGAGAGGAGTAAAACGGAGTGGAGTGGAGTGGAGTGGAGTGGAGTGGAGAGGAGTAAAACGGAGTGGAGTGGAGTGGAGTGGAGTGGAGTGGAGAGGTGTGGAGTGGAGTGGAGTGGAGTGGCGTGGAGTGGAGTGGAGTGGAGTGGAGTGGAGTGGAGTGGAGTGGAGTGGAGTGGAGTGGAGAGGAGTGGAGTGGAGAGGTGTAAAACGGAGTGGAGTGGAGTGGAGTGGAGTGGAGTGGAGTGGAGTGGAGTGGAGTGGAGTGGAGTGGAGTGCAGTGGAGTGCAGTGGAGTGCAGTGGAGTGGAGTGGAGAGGAGTAAAACAGAGTGGAGTGGAGTGGAGTGGAGTGGAGTGGAGTGGAGTGGAGTGGAGTGGAGTGGAGTGGAGTGGAGTGGAGTGGAGTGCAGTGGAGTGCAGTGGAGTGCAGTGGAGTGGAGTGGACAGGAGTAAAACGGAGTGGAGTGGAGTGGAGTGGAGAGGTGTGGAGTGGAGTGGAGTGGAGTGGAGTGGAGTGGAGTGGAGTGGAGTGGAGTGGAGAGGAGTGGAGTGGAGTGGAGAGAAGTAAAACGGAGTGGAGTGGAGTGGAGTGGAGTGGAGTGGAGTGGAGTGGAGAGGTGTGGAGTGAAGTGCAGTGGAGTGGAGTGGAGTGGAGTGCAGTGGAGTGGAGTGGAGTGGAGAGGAGAAAAACGGAGTGGAGTGGAGTGGAGTGGAGTGGAGTGGAGTGGAGTGGACAGGTGTGGAGTGGAGTGGAGTGGAGTGGAGTGGAGTGGTGTGCAGTGGAGTGGAGTGGAGTGGAGTGGAGTGGAGTGGAGTGGTGAGGAGTGGAGTGGAGAGGAGTAAAACGGAGTGGAGTGGAGTGGAGTGGAGTGGAGTGGAGTGGAGAGGTGTGGAGTGGAGTGGAGTGGAGTGGAGAGGTGTGGAGTGGAGTGGAGTGGAGTGGAGTGGAGAGGTGTGGAGTGGAGTGAAGTGGAGTGGAGTGGAGAGGTGTGGTGTGGAGTGGAGTGGAGTGGAGTGGAGTTGAGTGGAGTGGAGTGGAGTGGAGTGGAGTGGAGTAGAGTGGTGCGGAGCGGAGTGGAGTGGAGTGGAGTGGAGTGGAGTGGAGAGGAGTGGAGTGGAGAGGAGTAAAACGGAGTGGAGTGGAGTGGAGTGGAGTGGAGTGGAGTGGAGTGGAGTGGAGTGGAGTGGAGAGGAGTGGAGTGGAGAGGAGTAAAACGGAGTGGAGTGGAGTGGAGTGGATTGGAGTGGAGTGGAGTGGAGTGGAGTGGAGTGGAGTGGAGTGGAGTGGAGTGGAGTGGAGTGGAGTGGAGTGGAGTGGAGTCGAGTGGAGTAGAGTGGAGTGGAGTGGAGTGGAGTGGAGAGGAGTGGAGTGGAGAGGAGTAAAACGGAGTGGAGTGGAGTGGAGTGGAGTGGAGTGGAGTGGAGTGGAGTGGAGTGGAGTGGAGAGGTGTGGAGTGGAGTGGAGTGGAGTGGAGTGGAGAGGTGTGGTGTGGAGTGGAGTGGAGTGGCGTGGAGTGGAGTTGAGTGGAGTGGAGTGGAGTGGAGTGGAGTGGAGTGGAGTGGAGTGGAGTGGAGTGGAGTGGAGTGGAGTGGAGTGGAGTGGAGTGGAGAGGAGTAAAACGGAGTGGAGTGGAGTGGAGTGGAGTGGAGTGGAGTGGAGTGGAGTGGAGTGGAGTGGAGAGGAGTGGAGTGGAGAGGAGTAAAACGGAGTGGAGTGGAGTGGAGTGGAGTGGAGAGGTGTGGAGTGGAGTGGAGTGGAGTGGAGTGGAGTGGAGTGGAGTGGAGTGGAGTGGAGTGGAGTGGAGTGGAGTGGAGTGGAGTGGAGAGGAGTGTAGTGGAGAGGAGGAAAACTGAGTGGAGTGGAGTGGAGTGGAGTGGAGTGGAGAGGAGTGGAGTGGAGTGGAGTGGAGTGGAGTCGAGTGGAGTAGAGTGGAGTGGAGTGGAGTGGAGACGTGTGGAGTGGAGACGTGTGGAGTGGAGTGGAGTGGAGTGGAGTGGAGTGGAGTGGAGTGGAGTGGAGTGGAGTGGAGTGGAGTGGAGTGGAGAGGAGTAAAACGGAGTGGAGTGGAGTGAAGTGGAGTGGAGTAGAGTGGAGTGGAGTGGAGTCGAGTGGAGTAGAGTGGAGTGGAGTGGAGTGGAGACGTGTGGAGTGGAGACGTGTGGAGTGGAGTGGAGTGGAGTGGAGTGGAGTGGAGTGGAGTGGAGTGGAGAGGAGTAAAACGGAGTGGAGTGGAGTGAAGTGGAGTGGAGTAGAGTGGAGTGGAGTGGAGTGGAGTGGAGTGGAGTGGAGTGGAGTGGAGTGGAGTGGAGAGGTGTGGAGTGGAGTGGAGTGTAGTGGAGTGGAGAGGTGTGGTGTGGAGTGGAGTGGAGTGGAGTGGAGTGGAGTAGAGTGGTGCGGAGCGGAGTGGAGTGGAGTGGAGAGGTGTGGTGTTGAGTGGAGTGGAGTGGAGTGGAGTGGAGTGGAGTGGAGTGGAGTGGAGAGGCGTAAAACGAAGTGGAGTGGAGTGGAGTGGAGTGGAGTGCAGTGGAGTGCAGTGGAGTGGAGTGGAGTGGAGTGGAGAGGTGTGGTGTTGAGTGGAGTAGAGTGGAGTGGAGTGGAGAGGAGTAAAACGGAGTGGAGTGGAGTGGAGTGGAGTGGAGTGGAGTGGAGTGGAGTGGAGTGGAGTGGAGTGGAGTGGAGTGGAGTGGAGTGGAGTGGAGTGGAGTGGAGTGGAGTGGAGTGGAGAGGAGTGGAGTGGAGAGGAGTAAAACGGAGTGGAGTGGAGTGGAGTGGAGAGGTGTGGAGTGGAGTGGAGTGGAGTGGAGTGGAGTGGAGTGGAGTGGAGTGGAGTGGAGTGGAGTGGAGTGGAGTGGAGTGGAGTGGAGTGGAGAGGAGTGTAGTGGAGAGGAGGAAAACGGAGTGGAGTGGAGTGGAGTGGAGTGGAGTTGAGAGGAGTGGAGTGGAGCGGAGTGCAGTGGAGTGGAGTCGAGTGGAGTCGAGTGGAGTAGAGTGGAGTGGAGTGGAGTGGAGACGTGTGGAGTGGAGTGGAGTGGAGTGGAGTGGAGTGGAGTGGAGTGGAGAGGAGTGGAGTGGAGTGGAGTGGAGTGGAGAGGAGTAAAACGGAGTGGAGTGGAGTGAAGTGGAGTGGAGTGGAGTGGAGTGGAGTGGAGAGGTGTGGAGTGGAGTGGAGTGTAGTGGAGAGGTGTGGTGTTGAGTGGAGTGGAGTGGAGTGGAGTGGTGTGGAGTGGAGTGGAGTGGAGTGGAGTGGAGTGGAGTGGAGTGGAGTGGAGTGGAGTGGAGTGGAGTGGAGTGGAGTGGAGTAGAGTGGTGCGGAGCGGAGTGGAGTGGAGTGGAGAGGTGTGGTGTTGAGTGGAGTGGAGTGGAGTGGAGTGGAGTGGAGTGGAGAGGCGTAAAACGGAGTGGAGTGGAGAGGTGTGGAGTGGAGTGGAGTGGAGTGGAGTGGAGTGGAGTGCAGTGGAGTGCAGTGGAGTGCAGTGGAGTGGAGTGGAGTGGAGTGGAGAGGTGTGGTGTTGAGTGGAGTGGAGTGGAGTGGAGTGGAGTGGAGTGGAGTGGAGTGGAGTGGAGTGGAGTGGAGTGGAGTGGAGTGGAGTGGAGAGGAGTAAAACGGAGTGGAGTGGAGTGGAGTGGAGTGGAGTGGAGTGGAGAGGAGTGGAGTGGAGAGGAGTAAAACGGAGTGGAGTGGAGTGGAGTGGAGTGGAGAGGTGTGGAGTGGAGTGGAGTGGAGTGGCGTGGAGTGGAGTGGAGTGGAGTGGAGTGGAGTGGAGTGGAGAGGAGTGGAGTGGAGAGGTGTAAAACGGAGTGGAGTGGAGTGGAGTGGAGTGGAGTGGAGTGGAGTGGAGTGGAGTGGAGTGGAGTGGAGTAGAGTGGTGCGGAGCGGAGTGGAGTGGAGTGGAGAGGTGTGGTGTTGAGTGGAGTGGAGTGGAGTGGAGTGGAGTGGAGTGGAGAGGCGTAAAACGGAGTGGAGTGGAGAGGTATGGAGTGGAGTGGAGTGGAGTGGAGTGCAGTGGAGTGCAGTGGAGTGCAGTGGAGTGGAGTGGAGTGGAGTGGAGAGGTGTGGTGTTGAGTGGAGTGGAGTGGAGTGGAGTGGAGTGGAGTGGAGAGGAGTAAAACGGAGTGGAGTGGAGTGGAGTGGAGTGGAGTGGAGTGGAGAGGAGTGGAGTGGAGAGGAGTAAAACGGATTGGAGTGGAGTGGAGTGGAGTGGAGAGGTGTGGAGTGGAGTGGAGTGGAGTGGCGTGGAGTGGAGTGGAGTGGAGTGGAGTGGAGTGGAGTGGAGTGGAGTGGAGTGGAGAGGAGTGGAGTGGAGAGGTGTAAAACGGAGTGGAGTGGAGTGGAGTGGAGTGGAGTGGAGTGGAGTGGAGTGGAGTGGAGTGGAGTGGAGTGGAGTGCAGTGGAGTGCAGTGGAGTGCAGTGGAGAGGAGTAAAACAGAGTGGAGTGGAGTGGAGTGGAGTGGAGTGGAGTGGAGTGGAGTGGAGTGGAGTGGAGTGGAGTGGAGTGGAGTGGAGTGGAGTGGAGTGGAGAGGAGTGGAGTGGAGTGGAGTGGAGTGGAGAGGAGTGGAGTGGAGAGGAGTAAAACGGAGTGGAGTGGAGTGGAGTGGAGTGGAGTGGAGTGGAGTGGAGTGGAGTGGAGTGGAGTGGAGAGGTGTGGAGTGGAGTGGAGTGGAGTGGAGTGGAGAGGTGTGGTGTGGAGTGGAGTGGAGTGCAGTGGAGTGGAGTGGAGTTGAGTGGAGTGGAGTGGAGTGGAGTGGAGTGGAGTGGAGTGGAGTGGAGTGGAGTGGAGTGGAGTACAGTGGTGCGGAGCGGAGTGGAGTGGAGTGGAGTGGAGTGGAGTGGAGTGGAGAGGTGTGGAGTGGAGTGGAGTGGAGATGAGTGGAGTGGAGTGGAGTGGAGTGGAGAGGTGTGGTGTGGAGTGGAGTGGAGTGGAGTGGAGTGGAGTGGAGTGGAGTGGAGTGGAGTGGAGTAGAGTGGTGCGGAGCGGAGTGGAGTGGAGTGGAGAGGTGTGGTGTTGAGTGGAGTAGAGTGGAGAGGTGTGGAGTGGAGTGGAGTGGAGTGGAGTGGAGTGGAGTGGAGTGGAGTGGAGTGGAGTGGAGTGGAGTGGAGTGGAGAGGAGTGGAGTGGAGTGGAGTGGAGTGGAGTGGAGTGCAGTGGAGTGCAGTGGAGTGGAGTGGAGAGGAGTAAAACGGAGTGGAGTGGAGTGGAGTGGAGTGGAGTGGAGTGGAGTGGAGTGGAGTGGAGATGTGGGGTGGAGTGGAGTGGAGTGGAGTGGAGTGGAGTGGAGTGGAGTGGAGTGGAGTGGAGTGGAGAGGAGTGGAGTGGAGTGGAGAGGAGTAAAACGGATTGGAGTGGAGTGGAGTGGAGTGGAGTGGAGTGGAGTGGAGTGGAGTGGAGTGGAGTGGAGTGGAGTGGAGTGGAGTGGAGAGGAGTGGAGTGGAGAGGAGTAAAACGGAGTGGAGTGGAGTGGAGTGGAGTGGAGTGGAGTGGAGTGGAGTGGAGTGGAGTGGAGTCGAGTGGAGTAGAGTGGAGTGGAGTGGTGTGGAGTGGAGAGGAGTGGAGTGGAGAGGAGTAAAACGGAGTGGAGTGGAGAGGAGTAAAACGGAGTGGAGTGGAGAGGAGTAAAACGGAGTGGAGTGGAGTGGAGTGGAGTGGAGTGGAGTGGAGAGGTGTGGTGTGGAGTGGAGTGGAGTGGAGTGGAGTGGAGTGGAGTGGAGTGGAGTGGAGAGGTGTTGAGTGGAGTGGAGTGGAGTGGAGTGGAGTGGAGTGGAGTGGAGTGGAGTGGAGTGGAGTGGAGTGGAGTGGAGTGGAATGGAGTCTAGTGGAGTGGAGAGGATTGGAGTGGAGTGGAATGGACTGGAGTGGAGTGGAGTGGAGAGGAGTGGAGTGGACTGGAGTGGAGTGGAGGGGTGTGGTATGGAGTGGTGGGGTGTGGTATGGAGTGGAGTGGAGTGGAGTAGAGTGGAGTGGAGAGGTGTGGTGTGGAGTGGAGTGGAGTGGAGTGGAGTGGAGTGGAGTGGAGTGGAGTGGAGTGGTGCGGAGCGGAGTGGAGTGGAGAGGTGTGGTGTTGAGTGGAGTAGAGTGGAGTGGAGTGCAGTGGAGTGGAGTGGAGAGGAGTAAAACGGAGTGGAGTGGAGTGGAGTGGAGTGGAGTGGAGTGGAGTGGAGTGGAGTGGAGTGGAGTGGAGTGGAGAGGTGTGGTGTGGAGTGGAGTGGAGTGGAGAGGTGTGGAGTGGAGTGGAGTGGAGAGGTGTGGTGTGGACAGGAGTGAAGTGAAGTGGAGTGGAGTGGAGTAGAGTGGAGTGGAGTGGAGTGGAGCGGAGTGCAGTGGAGTGCAGTGGAGTGGAGTGGAGTGGAGTGGAGCGGAGTGCAGTGGAGTGCAGTGGAGTGGAGTGGAGTGGAGTGGAGCGGAGTGGAGTGGAGAGGTGTGGTGTTGAGTGGAGTAGAGTGGAGTGGAGTGCAGTGGAGTGGAGTGGAGAGGAGTAAAATTGAGTGGAGTGGAGTGGAGTGGAGTGGAGTGGAGTGGAGTGGAGTGGAGTGGAGTGGAGTGGAGTGGAGTGGAGTGGAGTGGAGTGGAGAGGAGTGGAGTGGAGTGGAGTGGAATGGAGAGGTGTGGAGTGGAGTGGAGTGGAGTGGAGTAGAGTGGAGTGGAGAGGTGTGGAGTGGAGTGGAGTGGAGTGGAGTGGAGAGGTGTGGAGTGGAGTGGAGTGGAGTGGTGTGGAGAGGTGTGGTGTGGAGTGGAGTGGAGTGCAGTGGAGTGGAGTGGAGTGGAGAGGAGAAAAACGGAGTGGAGTGGAGTGGAGTGGAGTGGAGAGGTGTGGAGTGGAGTGGAGTGGACTGGAGTGGAGAGGAGTAAAACGGAGTGGAGTGGAGTGGAGTGGAGTGGAGTGGAGTGGAGTGGAGTGGTGTGGAGTGGAGTGGAGTGGAGTGGAGTGGAGTGGAGTGGAGTGGAGCGGTGTGGTGTGGTCTGGACTGGAGTGAGGTGAAGTGGAGTGGAGTGGAGTAGAGTGGAGTGGAGTGGAGCGGAGTGCAGTGGAGTGCAGTGGAGTGGAGTGGAGTGGAGTGGAGTGGAGTGGAGTGGAGAAGTGTGGTGTTGACTTGAGAGGAGTGGAGTGGAGTGGAGTGGAGTGGTGTGGAGTGGAGTGGAGAGGAGTGGAGTGGAGAGGAGTAAAATTGAGTGGAGTGGAGTGGAGTGGAGTGGAGTGGAGTGGAGTGGAGTGGAGTGGAGTGGAGTGGAGTGGAGTGGAGAGGAGTGGACTGGAGTGGAGTGGAGTGGAGAGGTGTGGAGTGGAGTGGAGTGGAGTAGAGTGGAGTGTAGAGGTGTGGAGCGGAGTGGAGTGGAGTGGAGAGGTGTGGTGTGGAGTGGAGTGGAGAGGTGTGGTGTGGAGTGGAGTGGAGTGGAGTGGAGTGGAGTGGAGAGGAGTGGAGTGGAGTGGAGTGGAGTGCAGTGGAGTGCAGTGGAGTGGAGTGGACAGGAGTAAAACGGAGTGGAGTGGAGTGGAGCGGAGTGGAGAGGTGTGGAGTGGAGTGGAGTGGAGTGGAGTGGAGTGGAGTGGAGTGGAGTGGAGTGGAGTGGAGTGGAGTGGAGTGGAGGGGAGTGGAGAGGAGTGGAGTGGAGTGGAGAGAAGTAAAACGGAGTGGAGTGGAGTGGAGTGGAGTGGAGTGGAGTGGAGTGGAGTGGAGTGGAGAGGTGTGGAGTGGAGTGCAGTGGAGTGGAGTGGAGTGGAGTGCAGTGGAGTGGAGTGGAGTGGAGAGGAGAAAAACGGAGTGGAGTGGAGTGGAGTGGAGTGGAGTGGAGTGGACAGGTGTGGAGTGGAGTGGAGTGGAGTGGAGTGGAGTGGAGTGGAGTGGAGTGGAGTGGAGTGGAGTGGAGTGGAGTGGAGTGGAGTGGTGAGGAGTGGAGTGGAGAGGAGTAAAACGGAGTGGAGTGGAGTGGAGTGGAGTGGAGTGGAGTGGAGTGGAGTGGAGTGGAGTGGAGTGGAGAGGTGTGGAGTGGAGTGGAGTGGAGTGGAGAGGTGTGGAGTGGAGTGGAGTGGAGTGGAGTGGAGTGGAGAGGTGTGGAGTGGAGTGGAGTGGAGTGGAGTGGAGAGGTGTGGTGTGGAGTGGAGTAGAGTGGAGTGGAGTTGAGTGGAGTGGAGTGGAGTGGAGTGGAGTGGAGTAGAGTGGTGCGGAGCGGAGTGGAGTGGAGTTGAGTGGAGTGGAGTGGAGTGGAGAGGTGTGGAGTGGAGTGGAGTGGAGTGGAGAGGTGTGTTGTGGAGTGGAGTTGAGTGGAGTGGAGTGGAATGGAGAGGAGTAAAACGGAGTGGAGTGGAGTGGAGTGGAGTGGAGTGGAGTGGAGTGGAGTGGAGTGGAGTGGAGTGGAGTGGAGTGGAGTGGAGTGGAGTGGAGTGGAGAGGAGTGGAGTGGAGAGGAGTAAAACGGAGTGGAGTGGAGTGGAGTGGAGTGGAGTGGAGTGGAGTGGAGTGGAGTGGAGTGGAGTGGAGTGGAGAGGAGTGGAGTGGAGAGGAGTAAAACGGAGTGGAGTGGAGTGGAGTGGAGTGGAGTGGAGTGGAGTGGAGTGGAGTGGAGTGGAGTAGAGTGGAGTGTAGAGGTGTGGAGTGGAGTGGAGTGGAGTGGAGTGGAGAGGTGTGGAGTGGAGTGGAGTGGAGTGGAGTGGAGTGGAGAGGTGTGGTGTGGAGTGGAGTGGAGTGGAGTGGAGTGGAGTGCAGTGGAGTGGAGTGCAGTGGAGTGCAGTGGAGTGGAGTGCAGTGGAGTGCAGTGGAGTGGAGTGGACAGGAGTAAAACGGAGTGGAGTGGAGTGGAGTGGAGTGGAGTGGAGTGGAGTGGAGTGGAGTGGAGTGGAGTGGAGTGGAGTGGAGTGGAGTGGAGTGGAGAGGAGTAAAACGGAGTGGAGTGGAGTGGAGTGGAGTGGAGTGGAGTGGAGTGGAGTGGAGTGGAGTGGAGTGGAGTGGAGTGGAGTGGAGTGGAGAGGTGTGGAGTGGAGTGCAGTGGAGTGGAGTGGAGTGGAGTGCAGTGGAGTGGAGTGGAGTGGAGAGGAGAAAAACGGAGTGGAGTGGAGTGGAGTGGAGTGGAGTGGAGTGGAGAGGTGTGGAGTGGAGTGGAGTGGAGTGGAGTGGAGTGGAGTGGAGTGGAGTGGAGTGGAGTGGAGTGGAGTGGAGTGGAGTGGAGTGGAGTGGAGAGGAGTAAACCGGAGTGGAGTGGAGTGGAGTGGAGTGGAGTGGAGTGGAGTGGAGTGGAGTGGAGTGGTGTAGAGTGGAGTGCAGTGCAGTGGAGTGCAGTGGAGTGCAGTGGAGTGGAGTGGAGTGGAGAGGAGTAAAACGGAGTGGAGTGGAGTGGAGTGGAGTGGAGTGGAGTGGAGTGGAGTGGAGTGGAGTGGAGTGGAGTGGAGTGGAGAGGAGTGGAGTGGAGAGGAGTAAAACGGAGTGGAGTGGAGTGGAGTGGAGAGGTGTGGAGTGGAGAGGAGTGGAGTGCAGTGGAGTGCAGTGGAGTGGAGTGCAGTGGAGTGCAGTGGAGTGCAGTGGAGTGGAGTGGACAGGAGTAAAACGGAGTGGAGTGGAGTGCAGTGGAGTGGAGTGGATTGGAGAGGAGTAAAACGGAGTGAAGTGGAGTGGAGTGGAGTGGAGTGGAGTGGAGTGGAGTGGAGTGGAGTGGAGTGGAGGAGAGTGGTGCGGAGCGGAGTGGAGTGGAGTGGAGAGGTGTGGTGTTGAGTGGAGTAGAGTGGAGTGGAGTGGAGTGGACTGGAGTGGAGTGGAGTGGAATGGAGTGGAGAGGAGTAAAACGGAGTGGAGTGGAGTGGAGTGGAGTGGAGAGGTGTGGAGTGGAGTGGAGTGGAGTGGAGTGGAGTGGAGTAGAGTGGTGCGGAGCGGAGTGGAGTGGAGTGGAGAGGTGTGATGTTGAGTGGAATAGAGTGGAGTGGAGTGGAGTGGAGTGGAGAGGAGTGGAGTGGAGTGGAGTGGAGTGGAGTGGAGTGGAGAGGAGTAAAACGGAGTGGAGTGGAGTGGAGAGGAGTGGAGAGGAGTGGAGAGGTGTGGTGTGGAGTGGAGTGAAGTGAAGTGGAGTGGAGTGGAGTGGAGTGGAGAGGTGTTGAGTGGAGTGGAGTGGAGTGGAGTGGAGTGGAGTGGAGTGGAGTGGAGTGGAGTGGAGTGGAGTGGAATGGAGTCTAGTGGAGTGGAGAGGATTGGAGTGGAGTGGAATGGACTGGAGTGGAGTGGAGTGGAGAGGAGTGGAGTGGACTGGAGTGGAGTGGAGGGGTGTGGTTTGGAGTGGTGGGGTGTGGTATGGAGTGGAGTGGAGTGGAGTAGAGTGGAGTGGAGAGGTGTGGTGTGGAGTGGAGTGGAGTGGAGTGGAGTGGAGTGGAGTGGAGTGGAGTGGAGTGGAGTGGAGTGGTGCGGAGCGGAGTGGAGTGGAGAGGTGTGGTGTTGAGTGGAGTAGAGTGGAGTGGAGTGCAGTGGAGTGGAGTGGAGAGGAGTAAAACGGAGTGGAGTGGAGTGGAGAGGAGTAAAACGGAGTGGAGTGGAGTGGAGTGGAGTGGAGTGGAGTGGAGTGGAGTGGAGTGGAGTGGAGTGGAGTGGAGTGGAGTGGAGTGGAGAGGTGTGGTGTGGAGTGGAGTGGAGTGGAGAGGTGTGGAGTGGAGTGGAGTGGAGTGGAGAGGTGTGGTGTGGACAGGAGTGAAGTGAAGTGGAGTGGAGTGGAGTAGAGTGGAGTGGAGTGGAGTGGAGCGGAGTGCAGTGGAGTGCAGTGGAGTGGAGTGGAGTGGAGTGGAGTGGAGTGGAGAGGTGTGGTGTTGACTTGAGAGGAGTGGAGTGGAGTGGTGTGGAGTGGTGTGGAGTGGAGTGGAGAGGAGTGGAGTGGAGAGGAGTAAAATTGAGTGGAGTGGAGTGGAGTGGAGTGGAGTGGAGTGGAGTGGAGTGGAGTGGAGTGGAGTGGAGTGGAGAGGTGTGGAGTGGAGTGGAGTGGAGTGGAGTGGAGTAGAGTGGAGTGGAGAGGTGTGGAGTGGAGTGGAGTGGAGTGGAGTGGAGTGGAGAGGTGTGGAGTGGAGTGGAGTGGAGTGGTGTGGAGAGGTGTGGTGTGGAGTGGAGTGGAGTGCAGTGGAGTGGAGTGGAGTGGAGAGGAGAAAAACGGAGTGGAGTGGAGTGGAGTGGAGTGGAGTGGAGTGGAGAGGTGTGGAGTGGAGTGGAGTGGACTGGAGTTGAGAGGAGTAAAACGGAGTGGAGTGGAGTGGAGTGGAGTGGAGTGGAGTGGTGTGGAGTGGAGTGGAGTGGAGTGGAGTGGAGTGGAGTGGAGCGGTGTGGTGTGGTCTTGACTGGAGTGAGGTGAAGTGGAGTGGAGTGGAGTAGAGTGGAGTGGAGTGGAGCGGAGTGCAGTGGAGTGCAGTGGAGTGGAGTGGAGTGGAGTGGAGTGGAGTGGAGTGGAGAGGTGTGGTGTTGACTTGAGAGGAGTGGAGTAGAGTGGAGTGGAGTGGTGTGGAGTGGAGTGGAGAGGAGTGGAGTGGAGAGGAGTAAAATTGAGTGGAGTGGAGTGGAGTGGAGTGGAGTGGACTGGAGTGGAGTGGAGTGGAGAGGTGTGGAGTGGAGTGGAGTGGAGTGGAGTAGAGTGGAGTGTAGAGGTGTGGAGTGGAGTGGAGTGGAGTGGAGAGGTGTGGAGTGGAGTGGAGTGGAGAGGTGTGGTGTGGAGTGGAGTGGAGTGGAGTGGAGTGGAGTGGAGTGGAGTGCAGTGGAGTGCAGTGGAGTGGAGTGGACAGGAGTAAAACGGAGTGGAGTGGAGTGGAGTGGAGTGGAGTGGAGAGGTGTGGAGTGGAGTGGAGTGGAGTGGAGTGGAGTGGAGTGGAGTGGAGTGGAGTGGAGTGGAGTGGAGTGGAGTGGAGAGGAGTGGAGTGGAGTGGAGAGAAGTAAAACGGAGTGGAGTGGAGTGGAGTGGAGTGGAGTGGAGTGGAGTGGAGTGGAGTGGAGTGGAGTGGAGAGGTGTGGAGTGAAGTGCAGTGGAGTGGAGTGGAGTGGAGTGCAGTGGAGTGGAGTGGAGTGGAGAGGAGAAAAACGGAGTGGAGTGGAGTGGAGTGGAGTGGAGTGGAGTGGAGTGGAGTGGACAGGTGTGGAGTGGAGTGGAGTGGAGTGGAGTGGAGTGGAGTGGAGTGGAGTGGAGTGGAGTGGAGTGGAGTGGAGTGGAGTGGAGTGGAGTGGAGTGGAGTGGTGAGGAGTGGAGTGGAGAGGAGTAAAACGGAGTGGAGTGGAGTGGAGTGGAGTGGAGAGGTGTGGAGTGGAGTGGAGTGGAGTGGAGAGGTGTGGAGTGGAGTGGAGTGGAGAGGAGTGGAGTGGAGTGGAGTGGAGTGGAGTGGAGTGGAGTGGAGTGGAGAGGAGTGGAGTGGAGTGGAGAGAAGTAAAACGGAGTGGAGTGGAGTGGAGTGGAGTGGAGTGGAGTGGAGAGGAGTGGAGTGGAGTGCAGTGGAGTGGAGTGGAGTGGAGTGCAGTGGAGTGGAGTGGAGTGGAGAGGAGAAAAACGGAGTGGAGTGGAGTGGAGTGGAGTGGAGTGGAGTGGACAGGTGTGGAGTGGAGTGGAGTGGAGTGGAGTGGAGTGGAGTGGAGTGGAGTGGAGTGGAGTGGAGTGGAGTGGAGTGGTGAGGAGTGGAGTGGAGTGGAGAGGAGTAAAACGGAGTGGAGTGGAGTGGAGTGGAGTGGAGTGGAGTGGAGTGGAGTGGAGTGGAGTGGAGTGGAGTGGAGAGGTGTGGAGTGGAGTGGAGTGGAGTGGAGAGGTGTGGAGTGGAGTGGAGTGGAGTGGAGAGGTGTGGAGTGGAGTGGAGTGGAGTGGAGAGGTGTGGTGTGGAGTGGAGTAGAGTGGAGTGGAGTTGAGTGGAGTGGAGTGGAGTGGAGTGGAGTGGAGTAGAGTGGTGCGGAGCGGAGTGGAGTGGAGTGGAGTGGAGTGGAGTGGAGTGGAGTGGAGAGGTGTGGAGTGGAGTGGAGTGGAGTGGAGTGGAGTGGAGAGGTGTGGTGTGGAGTGGAGTGGAGTGGAGTGGAGTGGAGTGGAGTGGAATGGAGAGGAGTAAAACGGAGTGGAGTGGAGTGGAGTGGAGTGGAGTGGAGTGGAGTGGAGTGGAGTGGAGTGGAGTGGAGTGGAGTGGAGTGGAGTGGAGTGGAGTGGAGAGGAGTGGAGTGGAGAGGAGTAAAACGGAGTGGAGTGGAGTGGAGTGGAGTGGAGTGGAGTGGAGTGGAGTGGAGTGGAGTGGAGTGGAGTGGAGTGGAGTGGAGTGGAGAGGAGTGGAGTGGAGAGGAGTAAAACGGAGTGGAGTGGAGTGGAGTGGAGTGGAGTGGAGTGGAGTGGAGTGGAGTGGAGTGGAGTGGAGTGGAGTAGAGTGGAGTGTAGAGGTGTGGAGTGGAGTGGAGTGGAGTGGAGTGGAGAGGTGTGGAGTGGAGTGGAGTGGAGTGGAGTGGAGTGGAGAGGTGTGGTGTGGAGTGGAGTGGAGTGGAGTGGAGTGTAGTGGAGTGGAGTGGAGTGCAGTGGAGTGCAGTGGAGTGGAGTGCAGTGGAGTGCAGTGGAGTGGAGTGGACAGGAGTAAAACGGAGTGGAGTGGAGTGGAGTGGAGTGGAGTGGAGTGGAGTGGAGTGGAGTGGAGTGGAGTGGAGTGGAGTGGAGTGGAGTGGAGTGGAGAGGAGTGGAGTGGAGTGGAGAGGAGTAAAACGGAGTGGAGTGGAGTGGAGTGGAGTGGAGTGGAGTGGAGTGGAGTGGAGAGGTGTGGAGTGGAGTGCAGTGGAGTGGAGTGGAGTGGAGTGCAGTGGAGTGGAGTGGAGAGGAGAGGAGAAAAACGGAGTGGAGTGGAGTGGAGTGGAGTGGAGTGGAGTGGAGAGGTGTGGAGTGGAGTGGAGTGGAGTGGAGTGGAGTGGAGTGGAGTGGAGTGGAGTGGAGAGGAGTAAAACGGAGTGGAGTGGAGTGGAGTGGAGTGGAGTGGAGTGGAGTGGAGTGGAGTGGAGTGGAGTGGAGTGGAGTGGAGTGGTGTGGAGTGGAGTGCAGTGCAGTGGAGTGCAGTGGAGTGCAGTGGAGTGGAGTGGAGTGGAGAGGAGTAAAACGGAGTGGAGTGGAGTGGAGTGGAGTGGAGTGGAGTGGAGTGGAGTGGAGTGGAGTGGAGTGGAGTGGAGTGGAGTGGAGTGGAGTGGAGTGGAGAGGAGTGGAGTGGAGAGGAGTAAAACGGAGTGGAGTGGAGTGGAGTGGAGAGGTGTGGAGTGGAGAGGAGTGGAGTGCAGTGGAGTGCAGTGGAGTGGAGTGCAGTGGAGTGCAGTGGAGTGGAGTGGAGTGGACAGGAGTAAAACGGAGTGGAGTGGAGTGCAGTGGAGTGGAGTGGATTGGAGAGGAGTAAAACGGAGTGAAGTGGAGTGGAGTGGAGTGGAGTGGAGTGGAGTGGAGTGGAGTGGAGTGGAGTGGAGTGGAGTGGAGTGGAGTGGAGTGGAGTGGAGTGGAGGAGAGTGGTGCGGAGCGGAGTGGAGTGGAGTGGAGAGGTGTGGTGTTGAGTGGAGTAGAGTGGAGTGGAGTGGAGTGGACTGGAGTGGAGTGGAGTGGAATGGAGTGGAGAGGAGTAAAACGGAGTGGAGTGGAGTGGAGTGGAGTGGAGAGGTGTGGAGTGGAGTGGAGTGGAGTGGAGTGGAGTGGAGTGGAGTGGAGAGGAGTGGAGTAGAGTGGTGCGGAGCGGAGTGGAGTGGAGTGGAGAGGTGTGATGTTGAGTGGAATAGAGTGGAGTGGAGTGGAGTGGAGTGGAGAGGAGTGGAGTGGAGTGGAGTGGAGTGGAGTGGAGAGGAGTAAAACGGAGTGGAGTGGAGTGGAGAGGAGTGGAGAGGAGTGGAGAGGTGTGGTGTGGAGTGGAGTGAAGTGAAGTGGAGTGGAGTGGAGTGGAGTGGAGAGGTGTTGAGTGGAGTGGAGTGGAGTGGAGTGGAGTGGAGTGGAGTGGAGTGGAGTGGAGTGGAGTGGAGTGGAGAGGAGTGGAGTGGAGAGGTGTAAAACGGAGTGGAGTGGAGTGGAGTGGAGTGGAGTGGAGAGGAGTAAAACGGAGTGGAGTGGAGTGGAGTGGAGTGGAGTGGAGAGGTGTGGAGTGGAGTGGAGTGGAGTGGCGTGGAGTGGAGTGGAGTGGAGTGGAGTGGAGTGGAGTGGAGTGGAGTGGAGTGGAGTGGAGTGGAGAGGAGTGGAGTGGAGAGGTGTAAAACGGAGTGGAGTGGAGTGGAGTGGAGTGGAGTGGAGTGGAGTGGAGTGGAGTGGAGTGGAGTGGAGTGGAGTGCAGTGGAGTGCAGTGGAGTGCAGTGGAGTGGAGTGGAGAGGAGTAAAACAGAGTGGAGTGGAGTGGAGTGGAGTGGAGTGGAGTGGAGTGGAGTGGAGTGGAGTGGAGTGGAGTGGAGTGGAGTGGAGTGCAGTGGAGTGCAGTGGAGTGCAGTGGAGTGGAGTGGACAGGAGTAAAACGGAGTGGAGTGGAGTGGAGTGGAGAGGTGTGGAGTGGAGTGGAGTGGAGTGGAGTGGAGTGGAGTGGAGTGGAGTGGAGTGGAGAGGAGTGGAGTGGAGTGGAGAGAAGTAAAACGGAGTGGAGTGGAGTGGAGTGGAGTGGAGTGGAGTGGAGTGGAGTGGAGTGGAGTGGAGAGGTGTGGAGTGAAGTGCAGTGGAGTGGAGTGGAGTGGAGTGCAGTGGAGTGGAGTGGAGTGGAGAGGAGAAAAACGGAGTGGAGTGGAGTGGAGTGGAGTGGAGTGGAGTGGAGTGGACAGGTGTGGAGTGGAGTGGAGTGGAGTGGAGTGGAGTGGAGTGGTGTGCAGTGGAGTGGAGTGGAGTGGAGTGGAGTGGAGTGGAGTGGTGAGGAGTGGAGTGGAGAGGAGTAAAACGGAGTGGAGTGGAGTGGAGTGGAGTGGAGTGGAGTGGAGAGGTGTGGAGTGGAGTGGAGTGGAGTGGAGAGGTGTGGAGTGGAGTGGAGTGGAGTGGAGTGGAGAGGTGTGGAGTGGAGTGAAGTGGAGTGGAGTGGAGAGGTGTGGTGTGGAGTGGAGTGGAGTGGAGTGGAGTTGAGTGGAGTGGAGTGGAGTGGAGTGGAGTGGAGTAGAGTGGTGCGGAGCGGAGTGGAGTGGAGTGGAGTGGAGTGGAGTGGAGTGGAGAGGAGTGGAGTGGAGAGGAGTAAAACGGAGTGGAGTGGAGTGGAGTGGAGTGGAGTGGAGTGGAGTGGAGTGGAGTGGAGTGGAGTGGAGTGGAGTGGAGAGGAGTGGAGTGGAGAGGAGTAAAACGGAGTGGAGTGGAGTGGAGTGGAGTGGATTGGAGTGGAGTGGAGTGGAGTGGAGTGGAGTGGAGTGGAGTGGAGTGGAGTGGAGTGGAGTGGAGTGGAGTCGAGTGGAGTAGAGTGGAGTGGAGTGGAGTGGAGTGGAGAGGAGTGGAGTGGAGAGGAGTAAAACGGAGTGGAGTGGAGTGGAGTGGAGTGGAGTGGAGTGGAGTGGAGTGGAGTGGAGTGGAGTGGAGAGGTGTGGAGTGGAGTGGAGTGGAGTGGAGTGGAGAGGTGTGGTGTGGAGTGGAGTGGAGTGGCGTGGAGTGGAGTTGAGTGGAGTGGAGTGGAGTGGAGTGGAGTGGAGTGGAGTGGAGTGGAGTGGAGTGGAGTGGAGAGGAGTAAAACGGAGTGGAGTGGAGTGGAGTGGAGTGGAGTGGAGTGGAGTGGAGTGGAGAGGAGTGGAGTGGAGAGGAGTAAAACGGAGTGGAGTGGAGTGGAGTGGAGTGGAGAGGTGTGGAGTGGAGTGGAGTGGAGTGGAGTGGAGTGGAGTGGAGTGGAGTGGAGTGGAGTGGAGTGGAGTGGAGTGGAGTGGAGTGGAGTGGAGTGGAGTGGAGAGGAGTGTAGTGGAGAGGAGGAAAACTGAGTGGAGTGGAGTGGAGTGGAGTGGAGTGGAGAGGAGTGGAGTGGAGTGGAGTGGAGTGGAGTCGAGTGGAGTAGAGTGGAGTGGAGTGGAGTGGAGACGTGTGGAGTGGAGACGTGTGGAGTGGAGTGGAGTGGAGTGGAGTGGAGTGGAGTGGAGTGGAGTGGAGTGGAGTGGAGTGGAGTGGAGTGGAGTGGAGAGGAGTAAAACGGAGTGGAGTGGAGTGAAGTGGAGTGGAGTAGAGTGGAGTGGAGTGGAGTCGAGTGGAGTAGAGTGGAGTGGAGTGGAGTGGAGACGTGTGGAGTGGAGACGTGTGGAGTGGAGTGGAGTGGAGTGGAGTGGAGTGGAGTGGAGTGGAGAGGAGTAAAACGGAGTGGAGTGGAGTGAAGTGGAGTGGAGTAGAGTGGAGTGGAGTGGAGTGGAGTGGAGTGGAGTGGAGTGGAGAGGTGTGGAGTGGAGTGGAGTGTAGTGGAGTGGAGAGGTGTGGTGTGGAGTGGAGTGGAGTGGAGTGGAGTGGAGTAGAGTGGTGCGGAGCGGAGTGGAGTGGAGTGGAGAGGTGTGGTGTTGAGTGGAGTGGAGTGGAGTGGAGTGGAGTGGAGTGGAGTGGAGAGGCGTAAAACGAAGTGGAGTGGAGTGGAGTGGAGTGGAGTGCAGTGGAGTGCAGTGGAGTGGAGTGGAGTGGAGTGGAGAGGTGTGGTGTTGAGTGGAGTAGAGTGGAGTGGAGTGGAGAGGAGTAAAACGGAGTGGAGTGGAGTGGAGTGGAGTGGAGTGGAGTGGAGTGGAGTGGAGTGGAGTGGAGTGGAGTGGAGTGGAGTGGAGTGGAGTGGAGTGGAGTGGAGAGGAGTGGAGTGGAGAGGAGTAAAACGGAGTGGAGTGGAGTGGAGTGGAGAGGTGTGGAGTGGAGTGGAGTGGAGTGGAGTGGAGTGGAGTGGAGTGGAGTGGAGTGGAGTGGAGTGGAGTGGAGTGGAGTGGAGTGGAGAGGAGTGTAGTGGAGAGGAGGAAAACGGAGTGGAGTGGAGTGGAGTGGAGTGGAGTTGAGAGGAGTGGAGTGGAGCGGAGTGCAGTGGAGTGGAGTCGAGTGGAGTCGAGTGGAGTAGAGTGGAGTGGAGTGGAGTGGAGACGTGTGGAGTGGAGTGGAGTGGAGTGGAGTGGAGTGGAGTGGAGTGGAGTGGAGAGGAGTGGAGTGGAGTGGAGTGGAGTGGAGAGGAGTAAAACGGAGTGGAGTGGAGTGAAGTGGAGTGGAGTGGAGTGGAGTGGAGTGGAGAGGTGTGGAGTGGAGTGGAGTGTAGTGGAGAGGTGTGGTGTTGAGTGGAGTGGAGTGGAGTGGTGTGGAGTGGAGTGGAGTGGAGTGGAGTGGAGTGGAGTGGAGTGGAGTGGAGTGGAGTGGAGTGGAGTGGAGTGGAGTGGAGTGGAGTGGAGTAGAGTGGTGCGGAGCGGAGTGGAGTGGAGTGGAGAGGTGTGGTGTTGAGTGGAGTGGAGTGGAGTGGAGTGGAGTGGAGAGGCGTAAAACGGAGTGGAGTGGAGAGGTGTGGAGTGGAGTGGAGTGGAGTGGAGTGGAGTGGAGTGGAGTGCAGTGGAGTGCAGTGGAGTGCAGTGGAGTGGAGTGGAGTGGAGTGGAGAGGTGTGGTGTTGAGTGGAGTGGAGTGGAGTGGAGTGGAGTGGAGTGGAGTGGAGTGGAGTGGAGTGGAGTGGAGTGGAGTGGAGTGGAGTGGAGAGGAGTAAAACGGAGTGGAGTGGAGTGGAGTGGAGTGGAGTGGAGTGGAGAGGAGTGGAGTGGAGAGGAGTAAAACGGAGTGGAGTGGAGTGGAGTGGAGTGGAGAGGTGTGGAGTGGAGTGGAGTGGAGTGGCGTGGAGTGGAGTGGAGTGGAGTGGAGTGGAGTGGAGTGGAGTGGAGAGGAGTGGAGTGGAGAGGTGTAAAACGGAGTGGAGTGGAGTGGAGTGGAGTGGAGTGGAGTGGAGTGGAGTGGAGTGGAGTGGAGTAGAGTGGTGCGGAGCGGAGTGGAGTGGAGTGGAGAGGTGTGGTGTTGAGTGGAGTGGAGTGGAGTGGAGTGGAGTGGAGTGGAGAGGCGTAAAACGGAGTGGAGTGGAGAGGTATGGAGTGGAGTGGAGTGGAGTGGAGTGGAGTGCAGTGGAGTGCAGTGGAGTGCAGTGGAGTGGAGTGGAGTGGAGTGGAGAGGTGTGGTGTTGAGTGGAGTGGAGTGGAGTGGAGTGGAGTGGAGTGGAGAGGAGTAAAACGGAGTGGAGTGGAGTGGAGTGGAGTGGAGTGGAGTGGAGTGGAGAGGAGTGGAGTGGAGAGGAGTAAAACGGATTGGAGTGGAGTGGAGTGGAGTGGAGAGGTGTGGAGTGGAGTGGAGTGGAGTGGCGTGGAGTGGAGTGGAGTGGAGTGGAGTGGAGTGGAGTGGAGTGGAGTGGAGTGGAGTGGAGTGGAGAGGAGTGGAGTGGAGAGGTGTAAAACGGAGTGGAGTGGAGTGGAGTGGAGTGGAGTGGAGTGGAGTGGAGTGGAGTGGAGTGGAGTGGAGTGCAGTGGAGTGCAGTGGAGTGCAGTGGAGAGGAGTAAAACAGAGTGGAGTGGAGTGGAGTGGAGTGGAGTGGAGTGGAGTGGAGTGGAGTGGAGTGGAGTGGAGTGGAGTGGAGTGGAGAGGAGTGGAGTGGAGTGGAGTGGAGTGGAGAGGAGTGGAGTGGAGAGGAGTAAAACGGAGTGGAGTGGAGTGGAGTGGAGTGGAGTGGAGTGGAGTGGAGTGGAGAGGTGTGGAGTGGAGTGGAGTGGAGTGGAGTGGAGAGGTGTGGTGTGGAGTGGAGTGGAGTGCAGTGGAGTGGAGTGGAGTTGAGTGGAGTGGAGTGGAGTGGAGTGGAGTGGAGTGGAGTGGAGTGGAGTGGAGTGGAGTGGAGTACAGTGGTGCGGAGCGGAGTGGAGTGGAGTGGAGTGGAGTGGAGTGGAGTGGAGTGGAGAGGTGTGGAGTGGAGTGGAGTGGAGATGAGTGGAGTGGAGTGGAGTGGAGTGGAGAGGTGTGGTGTGGAGTGGAGTGGAGTGGAGTGGAGTGGAGTGGAGTGGAGTGGAGTGGAGTGGAGTAGAGTGGTGCGGAGCGGAGTGGAGTGGAGTGGAGAGGTGTGGTGTTGAGTGGAGTAGAGTGGAGAGGTGTGGAGTGGAGTGGAGTGGAGTGGAGTGGAGTGGAGTGGAGTGGAGTGGAGTGGAGTGGAGAGGAGTGGAGTGGAGTGGAGTGGAGTGGAGTGGAGTGGAGTGGAGTGCAGTGGAGTGCAGTGGAGTGGAGTGGAGAGGAGTAAAACGGAGTGGAGTGGAGTGGAGTGGAGTGGAGTGGAGTGGAGTGGAGTGGAGTGGAGATGTGGGGTGGAGTGGAGTGGAGTGGAGTGGAGTGGAGTGGAGTGGAGTGGAGTGGAGTGGAGTGGAGTGGAGTGGAGTGGAGAGGAGTGGAGTGGAGAGGAGTAAAACGGATTGGAGTGGAGTGGAGTGGAGTGGAGTGGAGTGGAGTGGAGTGGAGTGGAGTGGAGTGGAGTGGAGTGGAGTGGAGTGGAGTGGAGTGGAGTGGAGTGGAGAGGAGTGGAGTGGAGAGGAGTAAAACGGAGTGGAGTGGAGTGGAGTGGAGTGGAGTGGAGTGGAGTGGAGTGGAGTGGAGTGGAGTGGAGTGGAGTGGAGTCGAGTGGAGTAGAGTGGAGTGGAGTGGTGTGGAGTGGAGAGGAGTGGAGTGGAGAGGAGTAAAACGGAGTGGAGTGGAGAGGAGTAAAACGGAGTGGAGTGGAGAGGAGTAAAACGGAGTGGAGTGGAGTGGAGTGGAGTGGAGTGGAGTGGAGAGGTGTGGTGTGGAGTGGAGTGGAGTGGAGTGGAGTGGAGTGGAGTGGAGAGGTGTTGAGTGGAGTGGAGTGGAGTGGAGTGGAGTGGAGTGGAGTGGAGTGGAGTGGAGTGGAGTGGAGTGGAGTGGAGTGGAGTGGAGAGGATTGGAGTGGAGTGGAATGGACTGGAGTGGAGTGGAGTGGAGAGGAGTGGAGTGGACTGGAGTGGAGTGGAGGGGTGTGGTATGGAGTGGTGGGGTGTGGTATGGAGTGGAGTGGAGTGGAGTAGAGTGGAGTGGAGAGGTGTGGTGTGGAGTGGAGTGGAGTGGAGTGGAGTGGAGTGGAGTGGAGTGGTGCGGAGCGGAGTGGAGTGGAGAGGTGTGGTGTTGAGTGGAGTAGAGTGGAGTGGAGTGCAGTGGAGTGGAGTGGAGAGGAGTAAAACGGAGTGGAGTGGAGTGGAGTGGAGTGGAGTGGAGTGGAGTGGAGTGGAGTGGAGTGGAGAGGTGTGGTGTGGAGTGGAGTGGAGTGGAGAGGTGTGGAGTGGAGTGGAGTGGAGAGGTGTGGTGTGGACAGGAGTGAAGTGAAGTGGAGTGGAGTGGAGTAGAGTGGAGTGGAGTGGAGTGGAGCGGAGTGCAGTGGAGTGCAGTGGAGTGGAGTGGAGTGGAGTGGAGCGGAGTGCAGTGGAGTGCAGTGGAGTGGAGTGGAGTGGAGTGGAGCGGAGTGGAGTGGAGAGGTGTGGTGTTGAGTGGAGTAGAGTGGAGTGGAGTGCAGTGGAGTGGAGTGGAGAGGAGTAAAATTGAGTGGAGTGGAGTGGAGTGGAGTGGAGTGGAGTGGAGTGGAGTGGAGTGGAGTGGAGTGGAGTGGAGTGGAGTGGAGTGGAGTGGAGTGGAGAGGAGTGGAGTGGAGTGGAGTGGAATGGAGAGGTGTGGAGTGGAGTGGAGTGGAGTGGAGTAGAGTGGAGTGGAGAGGTGTGGAGTGGAGTGGAGTGGAGTGGAGTGGAGAGGTGTGGAGTGGAGTGGAGTGGAGTGGTGTGGAGAGGTGTGGTGTGGAGTGGAGTGGAGTGCAGTGGAGTGGAGTGGAGTGGAGAGGAGAAAAACGGAGTGGAGTGGAGTGGAGTGGAGTGGAGAGGTGTGGAGTGGAGTGGAGTGGACTGGAGTGGAGAGGAGTAAAACGGAGTGGAGTGGAGTGGAGTGGAGTGGAGTGGAGTGGAGTGGAGTGGTGTGGAGTGGAGTGGAGTGGAGTGGAGTGGAGTGGAGTGGAGCGGTGTGGTGTGGTCTGGACTGGAGTGAGGTGAAGTGGAGTGGAGTGGAGTAGAGTGGAGTGGAGTGGAGCGGAGTGCAGTGGAGTGCAGTGGAGTGGAGTGGAGTGGAGTGGAGTGGAGTGGAGAAGTGTGGTGTTGACTTGAGAGGAGTGGAGTGGAGTGGAGTGGAGTGGTGTGGAGTGGAGTGGAGAGGAGTGGAGTGGAGAGGAGTAAAATTGAGTGGAGTGGAGTGGAGTGGAGTGGAGTGGAGTGGAGTGGAGTGGAGTGGAGTGGAGTGGAGTGGAGTGGAGTGGAGTGGAGAGGAGTGGACTGGAGTGGAGTGGAGTGGAGAGGTGTGGAGTGGAGTGGAGTGGAGTAGAGTGGAGTGTAGAGGTGTGGAGCGGAGTGGAGTGGAGTGGAGAGGTGTGGTGTGGAGTGGAGTGGAGAGGTGTGGTGTGGAGTGGAGTGGAGTGGAGTGGAGTGGAGTGGAGAGGAGTGGAGTGGAGTGGAGTGGAGTGCAGTGGAGTGCAGTGGAGTGGAGTGGACAGGAGTAAAACGGAGTGGAGTGGAGTGGAGCGGAGTGGAGAGGTGTGGAGTGGAGTGGAGTGGAGTGGAGTGGAGTGGAGTGGAGTGGAGTGGAGTGGAGTGGAGTGGAGTGGAGTGGAGTGGAGTGGAGTGGAGTGGAGGGGAGTGGAGAGGAGTGGAGTGGAGTGGAGAGAAGTAAAACGGAGTGGAGTGGAGTGGAGTGGAGTGGAGTGGAGTGGAGTGGAGTGGAGAGGTGTGGAGTGGAGTGCAGTGGAGTGGAGTGGAGTGGAGTGCAGTGGAGTGGAGTGGAGTGGAGAGGAGAAAAACGGAGTGGAGTGGAGTGGAGTGGAGTGGAGTGGAGTGGAGTGGAGTGGAGTGGAGTGGAGTGGAGTGGAGTGGAGTGGAGTGGAGTGGAGTGGAGTGGAGTGGAGTGGTGAGGAGTGGAGTGGAGAGGAGTAAAACGGAGTGGAGTGGAGTGGAGTGGAGTGGAGTGGAGTGGAGTGGAGTGGAGTGGAGTGGAGTGGAGTGGAGAGGTGTGGAGTGGAGTGGAGTGGAGTGGAGAGGTGTGGAGTGGAGTGGAGTGGAGTGGAGTGGAGTGGAGAGGTGTGGAGTGGAGTGGAGTGGAGTGGAGTGGAGAGGTGTGGTGTGGAGTGGAGTAGAGTGGAGTGGAGTTGAGTGGAGTGGAGTGGAGTGGAGTGGAGTGGAGTAGAGTGGTGCGGAGCGGAGTGGAGTGGAGTTGAGTGGAGTGGAGTGGAGTGGAGAGGTGTGGAGTGGAGTGGAGTGGAGTGGAGAGGTGTGTTGTGGAGTGGAGTTGAGTGGAGTGGAGTGGAATGGAGAGGAGTAAAACGGAGTGGAGTGGAGTGGAGTGGAGTGGAGTGGAGTGGAGTGGAGTGGAGTGGAGTGGAGTGGAGTGGAGTGGAGTGGAGTGGAGTGGAGTGGAGAGGAGTGGAGTGGAGAGGAGTAAAACGGAGTGGAGTGGAGTGGAGTGGAGTGGAGTGGAGTGGAGTGGAGTGGAGTGGAGTGGAGTGGAGTGGAGTGGAGTGGAGTGGAGTGGAGAGGAGTGGAGTGGAGAGGAGTAAAACGGAGTGGAGTGGAGTGGAGTGGAGTGGAGTGGAGTGGAGTGGAGTGGAGTGGAGTGGAGTGGAGTGGAGTGGAGTGGAGTGGAGTGGAGTGGAGTAGAGTGGAGTGTAGAGGTGTGGAGTGGAGTGGAGTGGAGTGGAGTGGAGAGGTGTGGAGTGGAGTGGAGTGGAGTGGAGTGGAGTGGAGTGGAGAGGTGTGGTGTGGAGTGGAGTGGAGTGGAGTGGAGTGGAGTGGAGTGGAGTGGAGTGCAGTGGAGTGCAGTGGAGTGGAGTGCAGTGGAGTGCAGTGGAGTGGAGTGGACAGGAGTAAAACGGAGTGGAGTGGAGTGGAGTGGAGTGGAGTGGAGTGGAGTGGAGTGGAGTGGAGTGGAGTGGAGTGGAGTGGAGTGGAGTGGAGTGGAGAGGAGTAAAACGGAGTGGAGTGGAGTGGAGTGGAGTGGAGTGGAGTGGAGTGGAGTGGAGTGGAGTGGAGTGGAGTGGAGTGGAGTGGAGTGGAGTGGAGAGGTGTGGAGTGGAGTGCAGTGGAGTGGAGTGGAGTGGAGTGCAGTGGAGTGGAGTGGAGTGGAGAGGAGAAAAACGGAGTGGAGTGGAGTGGAGTGGAGTGGAGTGGAGTGGAGAGGTGTGGAGTGGAGTGGAGTGGAGTGGAGTGGAGTGGAGTGGAGTGGAGTGGAGTGGAGTGGAGTGGAGTGGAGTGGAGTGGAGAGGAGTAAACCGGAGTGGAGTGGAGTGGAGTGGAGTGGAGTGGAGTGGAGTGGAGTGGAGTGGTGTGGAGTGGAGTGCAGTGCAGTGGAGTGCAGTGGAGTGCAGTGGAGTGGAGTGGAGTGGAGAGGAGTAAAACGGAGTGGAGTGGAGTGGAGTGGAGTGGAGTGGAGTGGAGTGGAGTGGAGTGGAGTGGAGTGGAGTGGAGTGGAGTGGAGTGGAGTGGAGTGGAGAGGAGTGGAGTGGAGAGGAGTAAAACGGAGTGGAGTGGAGTGGAGTGGAGAGGTGTGGAGTGGAGAGGAGTGGAGTGCAGTGGAGTGCAGTGGAGTGGAGTGCAGTGGAGTGCAGTGGAGTGGAGTGGAGTGGAGTGGACAGGAGTAAAACGGAGTGGAGTGGAGTGCAGTGGAGTGGAGTGGATTGGAGAGGAGTAAAACGGAGTGAAGTGGAGTGGAGTGGAGTGGAGTGGAGTGGAGTGGAGTGGAGTGGAGTGGAGTGGAGGAGAGTGGTGCGGAGCGGAGTGGAGTGGAGTGGAGAGGTGTGGTGTTGAGTGGAGTAGAGTGGAGTGGAGTGGAGTGGACTGGAGTGGAGTGGAGTGGAATGGAGTGGAGAGGAGTAAAACGGAGTGGAGTGGAGTGGAGTGGAGTGGAGAGGTGTGGAGTGGAGTGGAGTGGAGTGGAGTGGAGTGGAGTAGAGTGGTGCGGAGCGGAGTGGAGTGGAGTGGAGAGGTGTGATGTTGAGTGGAATAGAGTGGAGTGGAGTGGAGTGGAGTGGAGAGGAGTGGAGTGGAGTGGAGTGGAGTGGAGTGGAGTGGAGAGGAGTAAAACGGAGTGGAGTGGAGTGGAGAGGAGTGGAGAGGAGTGGAGAGGTGTGGTGTGGAGTGGAGTGAAGTGAAGTGGAGTGGAGTGGAGTGGAGTGGAGAGGTGTTGAGTGGAGTGGAGTGGAGTGGAGTGGAGTGGAGTGGAGTGGAGTGGAGTGGAGTGGAGTGGAGTGGAGTGGAGTGGAGTGGAATGGAGTCTAGTGGAGTGGAGAGGATTGGAGTGGAGTGGAATGGACTGGAGTGGAGTGGAGTGGAGAGGAGTGGAGTGGACTGGAGTGGAGTGGAGGGGTGTGGTTTGGAGTGGTGGGGTGTGGTATGGAGTGGAGTGGAGTGGAGTAGAGTGGAGTGGAGAGGTGTGGTGTGGAGTGGAGTGGAGTGGAGTGGAGTGGAGTGGAGTGGAGTGGAGTGGAGTGGAGTGGAGTGGTGCGGAGCGGAGTGGAGTGGAGAGGTGTGGTGTTGAGTGGAGTAGAGTGGAGTGGAGTGCAGTGGAGTGGAGTGGAGAGGAGTAAAACGGAGTGGAGTGGAGTGGAGAGGAGTAAAACGGAGTGGAGTGGAGTGGAGTGGAGTGGAGTGGAGTGGAGTGGAGTGGAGTGGAGTGGAGTGGAGTGGAGTGGAGAGGTGTGGTGTGGAGTGGAGTGGAGTGGAGAGGTGTGGAGTGGAGTGGAGTGGAGAGGTGTGGTGTGGACAGGAGTGAAGTGAAGTGGAGTGGAGTGGAGTAGAGTGGAGTGGAGTGGAGTGGAGCGGAGTGCAGTGGAGTGCAGTGGAGTGGAGTGGAGTGGAGTGGAGTGGAGAGGTGTGGTGTTGACTTGAGAGGAGTGGAGTGGAGTGGTGTGGAGTGGTGTGGAGTGGAGTGGAGAGGAGTGGAGTGGAGAGGAGTAAAATTGAGTGGAGTGGAGTGGAGTGGAGTGGAGTGGAGTGGAGTGGAGTGGAGTGGAGTGGAGTGGAGAGGTGTGGAGTGGAGTGGAGTGGAGTGGAGTGGAGTAGAGTGGAGTGGAGAGGTGTGGAGTGGAGTGGAGTGGAGTGGAGTGGAGTGGAGAGGTGTGGAGTGGAGTGGAGTGGAGTGGTGTGGAGAGGTGTGGTGTGGAGTGGAGTGGAGTGCAGTGGAGTGGAGTGGAGTGGAGAGGAGAAAAACGGAGTGGAGTGGAGTGGAGTGGAGTGGAGTGGAGTGGAGTGGAGAGGTGTGGAGTGGAGTGGAGTGGACTGGAGTTGAGAGGAGTAAAACGGAGTGGAGTGGAGTGGAGTGGAGTGGAGTGGAGTGGTGTGGAGTGGAGTGGAGTGGAGTGGAGTGGAGTGGAGTGGAGCGGTGTGGTGTGGTCTGGACTGGAGTGAGGTGAAGTGGAGTGGAGTGGAGTAGAGTGGAGTGGAGTGGAGCGGAGTGCAGTGGAGTGCAGTGGAGTGGAGTGGAGTGGAGTGGAGTGGAGTGGAGAGGTGTGGTGTTGACTTGAGAGGAGTGGAGTAGAGTGGAGTGGAGTGGTGTGGAGTGGAGTGGAGAGGAGTGGAGTGGAGAGGAGTAAAATTGAGTGGAGTGGAGTGGAGTGGAGTGGAGTGGACTGGAGTGGAGTGGAGTGGAGAGGTGTGGAGTGGAGTGGAGTGGAGTGGAGTAGAGTGGAGTGTAGAGGTGTGGAGTGGAGTGGAGTGGAGTGGAGAGGTGTGGAGTGGAGTGGAGTGGAGAGGTGTGGTGTGGAGTGGAGTGGAGTGGAGTGGAGTGGAGTGGAGTGGAGTGCAGTGGAGTGCAGTGGAGTGCAGTGGAGTGGAGTGGACAGGAGTAAAACGGAGTGGAGTGGAGTGGAGTGGAGTGGAGTGGAGAGGTGTGGAGTGGAGTGGAGTGGAGTGGAGTGGAGTGGAGTGGAGTGGAGTGGAGTGGAGTGGAGTGGAGTGGAGTGGAGAGGAGTGGAGTGGAGTGGAGAGAAGTAAAACGGAGTGGAGTGGAGTGGAGTGGAGTGGAGTGGAGTGGAGTGGAGTGGAGTGGAGAGGTGTGGAGTGAAGTGCAGTGGAGTGGAGTGGAGTGGAGTGCAGTGGAGTGGAGTGGAGTGGAGAGGAGAAAAACGGAGTGGAGTGGAGTGGAGTGGAGTGGAGTGGAGTGGAGTGGAGTGGACAGGTGTGGAGTGGAGTGGAGTGGAGTGGAGTGGAGTGGAGTGGAGTGGAGTGGAGTGGAGTGGAGTGGAGTGGAGTGGAGTGGAGTGGAGTGGTGAGGAGTGGAGTGGAGAGGAGTAAAACGGAGTGGAGTGGAGTGGAGTGGAGTGGAGTGGAGTGGAGAGGTGTGGAGTGGAGTGGAGTGGAGTGGAGAGGTGTGGAGTGGAGTGGAGTGGAGAGGAGTGGAGTGGAGTGGAGTGGAGTGGAGTGGAGTGGAGTGGAGTGGAGTGGAGTGGAGAGGAGTGGAGTGGAGTGGAGAGAAGTAAAACGGAGTGGAGTGGAGTGGAGTGGAGTGGAGTGGAGTGGAGAGGAGTGGAGTGGAGTGCAGTGGAGTGGAGTGGAGTGGAGTGCAGTGGAGTGGAGTGGAGTGGAGAGGAGAAAAACGGAGTGGAGTGGAGTGGAGTGGAGTGGAGTGGAGTGGACAGGTGTGGAGTGGAGTGGAGTGGAGTGGAGTGGAGTGGAGTGGAGTGGAGTGGAGTGGAGTGGAGTGGAGTGGAGTGGAGTGGTGAGGAGTGGAGTGGAGTGGAGAGGAGTAAAACGGAGTGGAGTGGAGTGGAGTGGAGTGGAGTGGAGTGGAGTGGAGTGGAGTGGAGAGGTGTGGAGTGGAGTGGAGTGGAGTGGAGAGGTGTGGAGTGGAGTGGAGTGGAGTGGAGAGGTGTGGAGTGGAGTGGAGTGGAGTGGAGAGGTGTGGTGTGGAGTGGAGTAGAGTGGAGTGGAGTTGAGTGGAGTGGAGTGGAGTGGAGTGGAGTGGAGTAGAGTGGTGCGGAGCGGAGTGGAGTGGAGTCGAGTGGAGTGGAGTGGAGTGGAGTGGAGAGGTGTGGAGTGGAGTGGAGTGGAGTGGAGTGGAGTGGAGAGGTGTGGTGTGGAGTGGAGTGGAGTGGAGTGGAGTGGAGTGGAGTGGAATGGAGAGGAGTAAAACGGAGTGGAGTGGAGTGGAGTGGAGTGGAGTGGAGTGGAGTGGAGTGGAGTGGAGTGGAGTGGAGTGGAGTGGAGTGGAGTGGAGTGGAGTGGAGAGGAGTGGAGTGGAGAGGAGTAAAACGGAGTGGAGTGGAGTGGAGTGGAGTGGAGTGGAGTGGAGTGGAGTGGAGTGGAGTGGAGTGGAGTGGAGTGGAGTGGAGAGGAGTGGAGTGGAGAGGAGTAAAACGGAGTGGAGTGGAGTGGAGTGGAGTGGAGTGGAGTGGAGTGGAGTGGAGTGGAGTGGAGTGGAGTGGAGTAGAGTGGAGTGTAGAGGTGTGGAGTGGAGTGGAGTGGAGTGGAGTGGAGAGGTGTGGAGTGGAGTGGAGTGGAGTGGAGTGGAGTGGAGAGGTGTGGTGTGGAGTGGAGTGGAGTGGAGTGGAGTGTAGTGGAGTGGAGTGGAGTGCAGTGGAGTGCAGTGGAGTGGAGTGCAGTGGAGTGCAGTGGAGTGGAGTGGACAGGAGTAAAACGGAGTGGAGTGGAGTGGAGTGGAGTGGAGTGGAGTGGAGTGGAGTGGAGTGGAGTGGAGTGGAGTGGAGTGGAGTGGAGTGGAGTGGAGTGGAGTGGAGTGGAGTGGAGTGGAGTGGAGAGGAGTGGAGTGGAGTGGAGAGGAGTAAAACGGAGTGGAGTGGAGTGGAGTGGAGTGGAGTGGAGTGGAGTGGAGTGGAGAGGTGTGGAGTGGAGTGCAGTGGAGTGGAGTGGAGTGGAGTGCAGTGGAGTGGAGTGGAGAGGAGAGGAGAAAAACGGAGTGGAGTGGAGTGGAGTGGAGTGGAGTGGAGTGGAGAGGTGTGGAGTGGAGTGGAGTGGAGTGGAGTGGAGTGGAGTGGAGTGGAGTGGAGTGGAGTGGAGTGGAGAGGAGTAAAACGGAGTGGAGTGGAGTGGAGTGGAGTGGAGTGGAGTGGAGTGGAGTGGAGTGGAGTGGAGTGGAGTGGTGTGGAGTGGAGTGCAGTGCAGTGGAGTGCAGTGGAGTGCAGTGGAGTGGAGTGGAGTGGAGAGGAGTAAAACGGAGTGGAGTGGAGTGGAGTGGAGTGGAGTGGAGTGGAGTGGAGTGGAGTGGAGTGGAGTGGAGTGGAGTGGAGTGGAGTGGAGTGGAGAGGAGTGGAGTGGAGAGGAGTAAAACGGAGTGGAGTGGAGTGGAGTGGAGAGGTGTGGAGTGGAGAGGAGTGGAGTGCAGTGGAGTGCAGTGGAGTGGAGTGCAGTGGAGTGCAGTGGAGTGGAGTGGAGTGGACAGGAGTAAAACGGAGTGGAGTGGAGTGCAGTGGAGTGGAGTGGATTGGAGAGGAGTAAAACGGAGTGAAGTGGAGTGGAGTGGAGTGGAGTGGAGTGGAGTGGAGTGGAGTGGAGTGGAGTGGAGTGGAGTGGAGTGGAGGAGAGTGGTGCGGAGCGGAGTGGAGTGGAGTGGAGAGGTGTGGTGTTGAGTGGAGTAGAGTGGAGTGGAGTGGAGTGGACTGGAGTGGAGTGGAGTGGAATGGAGTGGAGAGGAGTAAAACGGAGTGGAGTGGAGTGGAGTGGAGTGGAGAGGTGTGGAGTGGAGTGGAGTGGAGTGGAGTGGAGTGGAGTGGAGTGGAGAGGAGTGGAGTAGAGTGGTGCGGAGCGGAGTGGAGTGGAGTGGAGAGGTGTGATGTTGAGTGGAATAGAGTGGAGTGGAGTGGAGTGGAGTGGAGAGGAGTGGAGTGGAGTGGAGTGGAGTGGAGTGGAGTGGAGAGGAGTAAAACGGAGTGGAGTGGAGTGGAGAGGAGTGGAGAGGAGTGGAGAGGTGTGGTGTGGAGTGGAGTGAAGTGAAGTGGAGTGGAGTGGAGTGGAGTGGAGAGGTGTTGAGTGGAGTGGAGTGGAGTGGAGTGGAGTGGAGTGGAGTGGAGTGGAGTGGAGTGGAGTGGAGTGGAGTGGAGTGGAGTGGAATGGAGTCTAGTGGAGTGGAGAGGATTGGAGTGGAGTGGAATGGACTGGAGTGGAGTGGAGTGGAGAGGAGTGGAGTGGACTGGAGTGGAGTGGAGGGGTGTGGTTTGGAGTGGTGGGGTGTGGTATGGAGTGGAGTGGAGTGGAGTAGAGTGGAGTGGAGAGGTGTGGTGTGGAGTGGAGTGGAGTGGAGTGGAGTGGAGTGGAGTGGAGTGGAGTGGAGTGGAGTGGAGTGGAGTGGAGTGGAGTGGTGCGGAGCGGAGTGGAGTGGAGAGGTGTGGTGTTGAGTGGAGTAGAGTGGAGTGGAGTGCAGTGGAGTGGAGTGGAGAGGAGTAAAACGGAGTGGAGTGGAGTGGAGAGGAGTAAAACGGAGTGGAGTGGAGTGGAGTGGAGTGGAGTGGAGTGGAGTGGAGTGGAGTGGAGTGGAGTGGAGTGGAGTGGAGAGGTGTGGTGTGGAGTGGAGTGGAGTGGAGAGGTGTGGAGTGGAGTGGAGTGGAGAGGTGTGGTGTGGACAGGAGTGAAGTGAAGTGGAGTGGAGTGGAGTAGAGTGGAGTGGAGTGGAGTGGAGCGGAGTGCAGTGGAGTGCAGTGGAGTGGAGTGGAGTGGAGTGGAGTGGAGTGGAGAGGTGTGGTGTTGACTTGAGAGGAGTGGAGTGGAGTGGTGTGGAGTGGTGTGGAGTGGAGTGGAGAGGAGTGGAGTGGAGAGGAGTAAAATTGAGTGGAGTGGAGTGGAGTGGAGTGGAGTGGAGTGGAGTGGAGTGGAGAGGTGTGGAGTGGAGTGGAGTGGAGTGGAGTGGAGTAGAGTGGAGTGGAGAGGTGTGGAGTGGAGTGGAGTGGAGTGGAGTGGAGAGGTGTGGAGTGGAGTGGAGTGGAGTGGTGTGGAGAGGTGTGGTGTGGAGTGGAGTGGAGTGCAGTGGAGTGGAGTGGAGTGGAGAGGAGAAAAACGGAGTGGAGTGGAGTGGAGTGGAGTGGAGTGGAGAGGTGTGGAGTGGAGTGGAGTGGACTGGAGTGGAGAGGAGTAAAACGGAGTGGAGTGGAGTGGAGTGGAGTGGAGTGGAGTGGAGTGGAGTGGAGTGGTGTGGAGTGGAGTGGAGTGGAGTGGAGTGGAGTGGAGCGGTGTGGTGTGGTCTGGACTGGAGTGAGGTGAAGTGGAGTGGAGTGGAGTAGAGTGGAGTGGAGTGGAGCGGAGTGCAGTGGAGTGCAGTGGAGTGGAGTGGAGTGGAGTGGAGTGGAGTGGAGTGGAGAGGTGTGGTGTTGACTTGAGAGGAGTGGAGTGGAGTGGAGTGGTGTGGAGTGGAGTGGAGAGGAGTGGAGTGGAGAGGAGTAAAATTGAGTGGAGTGGAGTGGAGTGGAGTGGAGTGGAGTGGAGTGGAGTGGAGTGGAGTGGAGAGGAGTGGACTGGAGTGGAGTGGAGTGGAGAGGTGTGGAGTGGAGTGGAGTGGAGTGGAGTAGAGTGGAGTGTAGAGGTGTGGAGTGGAGTGGAGTGGAGTGGAGAGGTGTGGAGTGGAGTGGAGTGGAGAGGTGTGGTGTGGAGTGGAGTGGAGTGGAGTGGAGTGGAGTGGAGTGGAGTGCAGTGGAGTGCAGTGGAGTGGAGTGGACAGGAGTAAAACGGAGTGGAGTGGAGTGGAGTGGAGAGGTGTGGAGTGGAGTGGAGTGGAGTGGAGTGGAGTGGAGTGGAGTGGAGTGGAGTGGAGTGGAGTGGAGAGGAGTGGAGTGGAGTGGAGAGAAGTAAAACGGAGTGGAGTGGAGTGGAGTGGAGTGGAGTGGAGTGGAGTGGAGTGGAGAGGTGTGGAGTGAAGTGCAGTGGAGTGGAGTGGAGTGGAGTGCAGTGGAGTGGAGTGGAGTGGAGAGGAGAAAAACGGAGTGGAGTGGAGTGGAGTGGAGTGGAGTGGAGTGGAGAGGTGTGGAGTGGAGTGGAGTGGACTGGAGTTGAGAGGAGTAAAACGGAGTGGAGTGGAGTGGAGTGGAGTGGAGTGGAGTGGTGTGGAGTGGAGTGGAGTGGAGTGGAGTGGAGTGGAGTGGAGCGGTGTGGTGTGGTCTGGACTGGAGTGAGGTGAAGTGGAGTGGAGTGGAGTAGAGTGGAGTGGAGTGGAGCGGAGTGCAGTGGAGTGCAGTGGAGTGGAGTGGAGTGGAGTGGAGTGGAGTGGAGTGGAGAGGTGTGGTGTTGACTTGAGAGGAGTGGAGTAGAGTGGAGTGGAGTGGTGTGGAGTGGAGTGGAGAGGAGTGGAGTGGAGAGGAGTAAAATTGAGTGGAGTGGAGTGGAGTGGAGTGGAGTGGACTGGAGTGGAGTGGAGTGGAGAGGTGTGGAGTGGAGTGGAGTGGAGTGGAGTAGAGTGGAGTGTAGAGGTGTGGAGTGGAGTGGAGTGGAGTGGAGAGGTGTGGAGTGGAGTGGAGTGGAGAGGTGTGGTGTGGAGTGGAGTGGAGTGGAGTGGAGTGGAGTGGAGTGGAGTGGAGTGGAGTGGAGTGCAGTGGAGTGCAGTGGAGTGGAGTGGACAGGAGTAAAACGGAGTGGAGTGGAGTGGAGTGGAGTGGAGTGGAGAGGTGTGGAGTGGAGTGGAGTGGAGTGGAGTGGAGTGGAGTGGAGTGGAGTGGAGTGGAGTGGAGTGGAGTGGAGTGGAGTGGAGAGGAGTGGAGTGGAGTGGAGAGAAGTAAAACGGAGTGGAGTGGAGTGGAGTGGAGTGGAGTGGAGTGGAGTGGAGTGGAGTGGAGAGGTGTGGAGTGAAGTGCAGTGGAGTGGAGTGGAGTGGAGTGCAGTGGAGTGGAGTGGAGTGGAGAGGAGAAAAACGGAGTGGAGTGGAGTGGAGTGGAGTGGAGTGGAGTGGAGTGGAGTGGACAGGTGTGGAGTGGAGTGGAGTGGAGTGGAGTGGAGTGGAGTGGAGTGGAGTGGAGTGGAGTGGAGTGGAGTGGAGTGGAGTGGTGAGGAGTGGAGTGGAGAGGAGTAAAACGGAGTGGAGTGGAGTGGAGTGGAGTGGAGTGGAGAGGTGTGGAGTGGAGTGGAGTGGAGTGGAGAGGTGTGGAGTGGAGTGGAGTGGAGAGGAGTGGAGTGGAGTGGAGTGGAGTGGAGTGGAGTGGAGTGGAGTGGAGTGGAGAGGAGTGGAGTGGAGTGGAGAGAAGTAAAACGGAGTGGAGTGGAGTGGAGTGGAGTGGAGTGGAGTGGAGAGGAGTGGAGTGGAGTGCAGTGGAGTGGAGTGGAGTGGAGTGCAGTGGAGTGGAGTGGAGTGGAGAGGAGAAAAACGGAGTGGAGTGGAGTGGAGTGGAGTGGAGTGGAGTGGACAGGTGTGGAGTGGAGTGGAGTGGAGTGGAGTGGAGTGGAGTGGAGTGGAGTGGAGTGGAGTGGAGTGGAGTGGAGTGGAGTGGAGTGGAGTGGAGTGGTGAGGAGTGGAGTGGAGTGGAGAGGAGTAAAACGGAGTGGAGTGGAGTGGAGTGGAGTGGAGTGGAGTGGAGTGGAGAGGTGTGGAGTGGAGTGGAGTGGAGTGGAGAGGTGTGGAGTGGAGTGGAGTGGAGTGGAGAGGTGTGGAGTGGAGTGGAGTGGAGTGGAGAGGTGTGGTGTGGAGTGGAGTAGAGTGGAGTGGAGTTGAGTGGAGTGGAGTGGAGTGGAGTGGAGTGGAGTAGAGTGGTGCGGAGCGGAGTGGAGTGGAGTGGAGTGGAGTGGAGTGGAGTGGAGTGGAGAGGTGTGGAGTGGAGTGGAGTGGAGTGGAGTGGAGTGGAGAGGTGTGGTGTGGAGTGGAGTGGAGTGGAGTGGAGTGGAGTGGAGTGGAATGGAGAGGAGTAAAACGGAGTGGAGTGGAGTGGAGTGGAGTGGAGTGGAGTGGAGTGGAGTGGAGTGGAGTGGAGTGGAGTGGAGTGGAGTGGAGTGGAGTGGAGTGGAGAGGAGTGGAGTGGAGAGGAGTAAAACGGAGTGGAGTGGAGTGGAGTGGAGTGGAGTGGAGTGGAGTGGAGTGGAGTGGAGTGGAGTGGAGTGGAGTGGAGTGGAGTGGAGAGGAGTGGAGTGGAGAGGAGTAAAACGGAGTGGAGTGGAGTGGAGTGGAGTGGAGTGGAGTGGAGTGGAGTGGAGTGGAGTGGAGTGGAGTAGAGTGGAGTGTAGAGGTGTGGAGTGGAGTGGAGTGGAGTGGAGTGGAGAGGTGTGGAGTGGAGTGGAGTGGAGTGGAGTGGAGTGGAGAGGTGTGGTGTGGAGTGGAGTGGAGTGGAGTGGAGTGTAGTGGAGTGGAGTGGAGTGCAGTGGAGTGCAGTGGAGTGGAGTGCAGTGGAGTGCAGTGGAGTGGAGTGGACAGGAGTAAAACGGAGTGGAGTGGAGTGGAGTGGAGTGGAGTGGAGTGGAGTGGAGTGGAGTGGAGTGGAGTGGAGTGGAGTGGAGTGGAGTGGAGTGGAGTGGAGTGGAGTGGAGAGGAGTGGAGTGGAGTGGAGAGGAGTAAAACGGAGTGGAGTGGAGTGGAGTGGAGTGGAGTGGAGTGGAGTGGAGTGGAGAGGTGTGGAGTGGAGTGCAGTGGAGTGGAGTGGAGTGGAGTGCAGTGGAGTGGAGTGGAGAGGAGAGGAGAAAAACGGAGTGGAGTGGAGTGGAGTGGAGTGGAGTGGAGTGGAGAGGTGTGGAGTGGAGTGGAGTGGAGTGGAGTGGAGTGGAGTGGAGTGGAGTGGAGTGGAGTGGAGAGGAGTAAAACGGAGTGGAGTGGAGTGGAGTGGAGTGGAGTGGAGTGGAGTGGAGTGGAGTGGAGTGGAGTGGAGTGGTGTGGAGTGGAGTGCAGTGCAGTGGAGTGCAGTGGAGTGCAGTGGAGTGGAGTGGAGTGGAGAGGAGTAAAACGGAGTGGAGTGGAGTGGAGTGGAGTGGAGTGGAGTGGAGTGGAGTGGAGTGGAGTGGAGTGGAGTGGAGTGGAGTGGAGTGGAGTGGAGTGGAGAGGAGTGGAGTGGAGAGGAGTAAAACGGAGTGGAGTGGAGTGGAGTGGAGAGGTGTGGAGTGGAGAGGAGTGGAGTGCAGTGGAGTGCAGTGGAGTGGAGTGCAGTGGAGTGCAGTGGAGTGGAGTGGAGTGGACAGGAGTAAAACGGAGTGGAGTGGAGTGCAGTGGAGTGGAGTGGATTGGAGAGGAGTAAAACGGAGTGAAGTGGAGTGGAGTGGAGTGGAGTGGAGTGGAGTGGAGTGGAGTGGAGTGGAGTGGAGTGGAGTGGAGTGGAGTGGAGTGGAGTGGAGTGGAGGAGAGTGGTGCGGAGCGGAGTGGAGTGGAGTGGAGAGGTGTGGTGTTGAGTGGAGTAGAGTGGAGTGGAGTGGAGTGGACTGGAGTGGAGTGGAGTGGAATGGAGTGGAGAGGAGTAAAACGGAGTGGAGTGGAGTGGAGTGGAGTGGAGAGGTGTGGAGTGGAGTGGAGTGGAGTGGAGTGGAGTGGAGTGGAGTGGAGAGGAGTGGAGTAGAGTGGTGCGGAGCGGAGTGGAGTGGAGTGGAGAGGTGTGATGTTGAGTGGAATAGAGTGGAGTGGAGTGGAGTGGAGTGGAGAGGAGTGGAGTGGAGTGGAGTGGAGTGGAGTGGAGTGGAGAGGAGTAAAACGGAGTGGAGTGGAGTGGAGAGGAGTGGAGAGGAGTGGAGAGGTGTGGTGTGGAGTGGAGTGAAGTGAAGTGGAGTGGAGTGGAGTGGAGTGGAGAGGTGTTGAGTGGAGTGGAGTGGAGTGGAGTGGAGTGGAGTGGAGTGGAGTGGAGTGGAGTGGAGTGGAGTGGAGTGGAGTGGAGTGGAATGGAGTCTAGTGGAGTGGAGAGGATTGGAGTGGAGTGGAATGGACTGGAGTGGAGTGGAGTGGAGAGGAGTGGAGTGGACTGGAGTGGAGTGGAGGGGTGTGGTTTGGAGTGGTGGGGTGTGGTATGGAGTGGAGTGGAGTGGAGTAGAGTGGAGTGGAGAGGTGTGGTGTGGAGTGGAGTGGAGTGGAGTGGAGTGGAGTGGAGTGGAGTGGAGTGGAGTGGAGTGGAGTGGAGTGGAGTGGTGCGGAGCGGAGTGGAGTGGAGAGGTGTGGTGTTGAGTGGAGTAGAGTGGAGTGGAGTGCAGTGGAGTGGAGTGGAGAGGAGTAAAACGGAGTGGAGTGGAGTGGAGAGGAGTAAAACGGAGTGGAGTGGAGTGGAGTGGAGTGGAGTGGAGTGGAGTGGAGTGGAGTGGAGTGGAGTGGAGTGGAGTGGAGAGGTGTGGTGTGGAGTGGAGTGGAGTGGAGAGGTGTGGAGTGGAGTGGAGTGGAGAGGTGTGGTGTGGACAGGAGTGAAGTGAAGTGGAGTGGAGTGGAGTAGAGTGGAGTGGAGTGGAGTGGAGCGGAGTGCAGTGGAGTGCAGTGGAGTGGAGTGGAGTGGAGTGGAGTGGAGTGGAGAGGTGTGGTGTTGACTTGAGAGGAGTGGAGTGGAGTGGTGTGGAGTGGTGTGGAGTGGAGTGGAGAGGAGTGGAGTGGAGAGGAGTAAAATTGAGTGGAGTGGAGTGGAGTGGAGTGGAGTGGAGTGGAGTGGAGTGGAGAGGTGTGGAGTGGAGTGGAGTGGAGTGGAGTGGAGTAGAGTGGAGTGGAGAGGTGTGGAGTGGAGTGGAGTGGAGTGGAGTGGAGAGGTGTGGAGTGGAGTGGAGTGGAGTGGTGTGGAGAGGTGTGGTGTGGAGTGGAGTGGAGTGCAGTGGAGTGGAGTGGAGTGGAGAGGAGAAAAACGGAGTGGAGTGGAGTGGAGTGGAGTGGAGTGGAGAGGTGTGGAGTGGAGTGGAGTGGACTGGAGTGGAGAGGAGTAAAACGGAGTGGAGTGGAGTGGAGTGGAGTGGAGTGGAGTGGAGTGGAGTGGTGTGGAGTGGAGTGGAGTGGAGTGGAGTGGAGTGGAGCGGTGTGGTGTGGTCTGGACTGGAGTGAGGTGAAGTGGAGTGGAGTGGAGTAGAGTGGAGTGGAGTGGAGCGGAGTGCAGTGGAGTGCAGTGGAGTGGAGTGGAGTGGAGTGGAGTGGAGTGGAGTGGAGAGGTGTGGTGTTGACTTGAGAGGAGTGGAGTGGAGTGGAGTGGTGTGGAGTGGAGTGGAGAGGAGTGGAGTGGAGAGGAGTAAAATTGAGTGGAGTGGAGTGGAGTGGAGTGGAGTGGAGTGGAGTGGAGTGGAGTGGAGTGGAGAGGAGTGGACTGGAGTGGAGTGGAGTGGAGAGGTGTGGAGTGGAGTGGAGTGGAGTGGAGTAGAGTGGAGTGTAGAGGTGTGGAGTGGAGTGGAGTGGAGTGGAGAGGTGTGGAGTGGAGTGGAGTGGAGAGGTGTGGTGTGGAGTGGAGTGGAGTGGAGTGGAGTGGAGTGGAGTGGAGTGCAGTGGAGTGCAGTGGAGTGGAGTGGACAGGAGTAAAACGGAGTGGAGTGGAGTGGAGTGGAGAGGTGTGGAGTGGAGTGGAGTGGAGTGGAGTGGAGTGGAGTGGAGTGGAGTGGAGTGGAGTGGAGAGGAGTGGAGTGGAGTGGAGAGAAGTAAAACGGAGTGGAGTGGAGTGGAGTGGAGTGGAGTGGAGTGGAGTGGAGTGGAGAGGTGTGGAGTGAAGTGCAGTGGAGTGGAGTGGAGTGGAGTGCAGTGGAGTGGAGTGGAGTGGAGAGGAGAAAAACGGAGTGGAGTGGAGTGGAGTGGAGTGGAGTGGAGTGGACAGGTGTGGAGTGGAGTGGAGTGGAGTGGAGTGGAGTGGAGTGGAGTGGAGTGGAGTGGAGTGGAGTGGAGTGGAGTGGTGAGGAGTGGAGTGGAGAGGAGTAAAACGGAGTGGAGTGGAGTGGAGTGGAGTGGAGTGGAGTGGAGTGGAGTGGAGTGGAGAGGTGTGGAGTGGAGTGGAGTGGAGTGGAGAGGTGTGGAGTGGAGTGGAGTGGAGTGGAGTGGAGAGGTGTGGAGTGGAGTGGAGTGGAGTGGAGTGGAGTGGAGTGGAGAGGTGTGGTGTGGAGTGGAGTGGAGTGGAGTGGAGTTGAGTGGAGTGGAGTGGAGTGGAGTGGAGTGGAGTAGAGTGGTGCGGAGCGGAGTGGAGTGGAGTGGAGTGGAGTGGAGTGGAGTGGAGTGGAGAGGTGTGGAGTGGAGTGGAGTGGAGTGGAGAGGTGTGGTGTGGAGTGGAGTGGAGTGGAGTGGAGTGGAGTGGAGTGGAGAGGAGTGGAGTGGAGTGGAGTGGAGTGGAGTGGAGTGGAGAGGAGTGGAGTGGAGAGGAGTAAAACGGAGTGGAGTGGAGTGGAGTGGAGTGGAGTGGAGTGGAGTGGAGTGGAGTGGAGTGGAGTGGAGTGGAGTGGAGTGGAGAGGAGTAAAACGGAGTGGAGTGGAGTGGAGTGGAGTGGAGTGGAGTGGAGTGGAGTGGAGTGGAGTGGAGTGGAGTGGAGTGGAGTGGAGTGGAGTGGAGTGGAGAGGAGTGGAGTGGAGAGGAGTAAAACGGAGTGGAGTGGAGTGGAGTGGAGTGGAGTGGAGTGGAGTGGAGTGGAGTGGAGTGGAGTGGAGTGGAGTGGAGTGGAGTGGAGTGGAGTGGAGAGGAGTGGAGTGGAGAGGAGTAAAACGGAGTGGAGTGGAGTGGAGTGGAGTGGAGTGGAGTGGAGTGGAGTGGAGTGGAGTGGAGTGGAGTGGAGTGGAGAGGAGTAAAACGGAGTGGAGTGGAGTGGAGTGGAGTGGAGTGGAGATGTGGGGTGGAGTGGAGTGGAGTGGAGTGGAGTGGAGTGGAGTGCAGTGGAGTGAAGTGGAGTGGAGTGGAGTGGAGAGGAGTGGAGTGGAGAGGAGTAAAACGGAGTGGAGTGGAGTGGAGTGGAGTGGAGTGGAGTGGAGTGGAGTGGAGTGGAGTGGAGTGGAGTGGAGTGGAGTGGAGAGGTGTGGAGTGGAGTGGAGTGGAGTGGAGTGGAGAGGTGTGGTGTGGAGTGGAGTGGAGTGGCGTGGAGTGGAGTTGAGTGGAGTGGAGTGGAGTGGAGTGGAGTGGAGTGGAGTGGAGTGGAGTGGAGTGGAGTGGAGTGGAGTGGAGTGGAGAGGAGTAAAACGGAGTGGAGTGGAGTGGAGTGGAGTGGAGTGGAGTGGAGAGGAGTGGAGTGGAGAGGAGTAAAACGGAGTGGAGTGGAGTGGAGTGGAGTGGAGTGGAGAGGTGTGGAGTGGAGCGGAGTGGAGTGGAGTGGAGTGGAGTGGAGTGGAGTGGAGTGGAGAGGAGTGTAGTGGAGAGGAGGAAAACGGAGTGGAGTGGAGTGGAGTGGAGTGGAGTGGAGTGGAGAGGAGTGGAGTGGAGTGGAGTGGAGTGGAGTGGAGTGGAGTGGAGTCGAGTGGAGTAGAGTGGAGTGGAGTGGAGTGGAGACGTGTGGAGTGGAGACGTGTGGAGTGGAGTGGAGTGGAGTGGAGTGGAGTGGAGTGGAGTGGAGTGGAGTGGAGTGGAGAGGAGTAAAACGGAGTGGAGTGGAGTGAAGTGGAGTGGAGTAGAGTGGAGTGGAGTGGAGTGGAGTGGAGTGGAGTGGAGAGGTGTGGAGTGGAGTGGAGTGTAGTGGAGTGGAGAGGTGTGGTGTGGAGTGGAGTGGAGTGGAGTGGAGTGGAGTAGAGTGGTGCGGAGCGGAGTGGAGTGGAGTGGAGAGGTGTGGTGTTGAGTGGAGTGGAGTGGAGTGGAGTGGAGTGGAGTGGAGTGGAGTGGAGTGGAGTGGAGTGGAGTGGAGTGGAGTGGAGTGGAGTGGAGTGGAGTGGAGAGGCGTAAAACGAAGTGGAGTGGAGTGGAGTGGAGTGGAGAGGTGAGGAGTGGAGTGCAGTGGAGTGCAGTGGAGTGCAGTGGAGTGCAGTGGAGTGGAGTGGAGTGGAGTGGAGTGGAGAGGTGTGGTGTTGAGTGGAGTAGAGTGGAGTGGAGTGGAGAGGAGTAAAACGGAGTGGAGTGGAGTGGAGTGGAGTGGAGTGGAGTGGAGTGGAGTGGAGTGGAGTGGAGTGGAGTGGAGTGGAGTGGAGTGGAGTGGAGTGGAGAGGAGTGGAGTGGAGAGGAGTAAAACGGAGTGGAGTGGAGTGGAGTGGAGTGGAGAGGTGTGGAGTGGAGAGGAGTGGAGTGGAGTGGAGTGGAGTGGAGTGGAGTGGAGTGGAGTGGAGTGGAGTGGAGTGGAGTGGAGTGGAGAGGAGTGTAGTGGAGAGGAGGAAAACGGAGTGGAGTGGAGTGGAGTGGAGTGGAGAGGAGTGGAGTGGAGCGGAGTGCAGTGGAGTGGAGTCGAGTGGAGTCGAGTGGAGTAGAGTGGAGTGGAGTGGAGTGGAGACGTGTGGAGTGGAGTGGAGTGGAGTGGAGTGGAGTGGAGTGGAGTGGAGTGGAGTGGAGTGGAGTGGAGTGGAGTGGAGTGGAGTGGAGTGGAGAGGAGTAAAACGGAGTGGAGTGGAGTGAAGTGGAGTGGAGTGGAGTGGAGTGGAGTGGAGAGGTGTGGAGTGGAGTGGAGTGTAGTGGAGAGGTGTGGTGTTGAGTGGAGTGGAGTGGAGTGGAGTGGTGTGGAGTGGAGTGGAGTGGAGTGGAGTGGAGTGGAGTGGAGTGGAGTGGAGTGGAGTGGAGTGGAGTAGAGTGGTGCGGAGCGGAGTGGAGTGGAGTGGAGAGGTGTGGTGTTGAGTGGAGTGGAGTGGAGTGGAGTGGAGTGGAGTGGAGTGGAGTGGAGAGGCGTAAAACGGAGTGGAGTGGAGAGGTGTGGAGTGGAGTGGAGTGGAGTGGAGTGGAGTGCAGTGGAGTGCAGTGGAGTGCAGTGGAGTGGAGTGGAGTGGAGTGGAGAGGTGTGGTGTTGAGTGGAGTGGAGTGGAGTGGAGTGGAGTGGAGTGGAGTGGAGTGGAGTGGAGTGGAGTGGAGTGGAGTAAAACGGAGTGGAGTGGAGTGGAGTGGAGTGGAGTGGAGTGGAGTGGAGTGGAGTGGAGTGGAGAGGAGTGGAGTGGAGAGGAGTAAAACGGAGTGGAGTGGAGTGGAGTGGAGTGGAGAGGTGTGGAGTGGAGTGGAGTGGAGTGGAGTGGAGTGGAGTGGAGTGGAGTGGAGTGGAGTGGAGTGGAGTGGAGTGGAGTGGAGTGGAGAGGAGTGGAGTGGAGAGGTGTAAAACGGAGTGAAGTGGAGTGGAGTGGAGTGGAGTGGAGTGGAGTGGAGTGGAGTGGAGTGGAGTGGAGTGGAGTGGAGTAGAGTGGTGCGGAGCGGAGTGGAGTGGAGTGGAGAGGTGTGGTGTTGAGTGGAGTGGAGTGGAGTGGAGTGGAGTGGAGTGGAGAGGCGTAAAACGGAGTGGAGTGGAGAGGTGTGGAGTGGAGTGGAGTGGAGTGGAGTGGAGTGGAGTGCAGTGGAGTGCAGTGGAGTGCAGTGGAGTGGAGTGGAGTGGAGTGGAGAGGTGTGGTGTTGAGTGGAGTGGAGTGGAGTGGAGTGGAGTGGAGTGGAGTGGAGTGGAGTGGAGTGGAGTGGAGTGGAGAGGAGTAAAACGGAGTGGAGTGGAGTGGAGTGGAGTGGAGTGGAGTGGAGAGGAGTGGAGTGGAGAGGAGTAAAACGGAGTGGAGTGGAGTGGAGTGGAGTGGAGAGGTGTGGAGTGGAGTGGAGTGGAGTGGCGTGGAGTGGAGTGGAGTGGAGTGGAGTGGAGTGGAGTGGAGTGGAGAGGAGTGGAGTGGAGAGGTGTAAAACGGAGTGGAGTGGAGTGGAGTGGAGTGAAGTGGAGTGGAGTGGAGTGGAGTGGAGTGGAGTGGAGTGGAGTGGAGTGGAGTGGAGTGCAGTGGAGTGCAGTGGAGTGCAGTGGAGTGGAGTGGAGAGGAGTAAAACAGAGTGGAGTGGAGTGGAGTGGAGTGGAGAGGTGTGGAGTGGAGTGGAGTGGAGTGGAGTGGAGTGGAGTGGAGTGGAGTGGAGTGGAGTGGAGTGGAGTGGAGAGGAGTGGAGTGGAGTGGAGAGAAGTAAAACGGAGTGGAGTGGAGTGGAGTGGAGTGGAGTGGAGTGGAGTGGAGTGGAGTGGAGTGGAGTGGAGAGGTGTGGAGTGAAGTGCAGTGGAGTGGAGTGGAGTGGAGTGCAGTGGAGTGGAGTGGAGTGGAGAGGAGAAAAACGGAGTGGAGTGGAGTGGAGTGGAGTGGAGTGGAGTGGAGTGGAGTGGACAGGTGTGGAGTGGAGTGGAGTGGAGTGGAGTGGAGTGGAGTGGAGTGGAGTGGAGTGGAGTGGAGTGGAGTGGAGTGGAGTGGAGTGGTGAGGAGTGGAGTGGAGAGGAGTAAAACGGAGTGGAGTGGAGTGGAGTGTAGTGGAGTGGAGTGGAGAGGTGTGGAGTGGAGTGGAGTGGAGTGGAGAGGTGTGGAGTGGAGTGGAGTGGAGTGGAGTGGAGAGGTGTGGAGTGGAGTGGAGTGGAGTGGAGTGGAGTGGAGAGGTGTGGTGTGGAGTGGAGTGGAGTGGAGTGGAGTTGAGTGGAGTGGAGTGGAGTGGAGTGGAGTGGAGTAGAGTGGTGCGGAGCGGAGTGGAGTGGAGTGGAGTGGAGTGGAGTGGAGTGGAGTGGAGTGGAGTGGAGTGGAGAGGTGTGGAGTGGAGTGGAGTGGAGTGGAGAGGTGTGGTGTGGAGTGGAGTGGAGTGGAGTGGAGTGGAGTGGAGTGGAATGGAGAGGAGTAAAACGGAGTGGAGTGGAGTGGAGTGGAGTGGAGTGGAGTGGAGTGGAGTGGAGTGGAGTGGAGTGGAGTGGAGTGGAGTGGAGTGGAGTGGAGTGGAGTGGAGTGGAGAGGAGTGGAGTGGAGAGGAGTAAAACGGAGTGGGGTGGAGTGGAGTGGAGTGGAGTGGAGTGGAGTGGAGTGGAGTGGAGTGGAGTGGAGAGGAGTGGAGTGGAGAGGAGTAAAACGGAGTGGAGTGGAGTGGAGTGGAGTGGAGTGGAGTGGAGTGGAGTGGAGTGGAGTGGAGTGGAGTGGAGTAGAGTGGAGTGGAGTGGAGTGGAGTGGAGAGGAGTGGAGTGGAGAGGAGTAAAACGGAGTGGAGTGGAGTGGAGTGGAGTGGAGTGGAGTGGAGTGGAGTGGAGTGGAGTGGAGTGGAGTGGAGTGGAGTGGAGAGGTGTGGAGTGGAGTGGAGTGGAGTGGAGTGGAGAGGTGTGGTGTGGAGTGGAGTGGAGTGGCGTGGAGTGGAGTTGAGTGGAGTGGAGTGGAGTGGAGTGGAGTGGAGTGGAGTGGAGTGGAGTGGAGTGGAGTGGAGAGGAGTAAAACGGAGTGGAGTGGAGTGGAGTGGAGTGGAGTGGAGTGGAGTGGAGTGGAGTGGAGAGGAGTGGAGTGGAGAGGAGTAAAACGGAGTGGAGTGGAGTGGAGTGGAGTGGAGAGGTGTGGAGTGGAGTGGAGTGGAGTGGAGTGGAGTGGAGTGGAGTGGAGTGGAGTGGAGTGGAGTGGAGAGGAGTGTAGTGGAGAGGAGGAAAACTGAGTGGAGTGGAGTGGAGTGGAGTGGAGTGGAGTGGAGAGGAGTGGAGTGGAGTGGAGTGGAGTGGAGTGGAGTGGAGTGGAGTCGAGTGGAGTAGAGTGGAGTGGAGTGGAGTGGAGACGTGTGGAGTGGAGACGTGTGGAGTGGAGTGGAGTGGAGTGGAGTGGAGTGGAGTGGAGTGGAGTGGAGTGGAGTGGAGTGGAGAGGAGTAAAACGGAGTGGAGTGGAGTGAAGTGGAGTGGAGTAGAGTGGAGTGGAGTGGAGTCGAGTGGAGTAGAGTGGAGTCGAGTGGAGTGGAGACGTGTGGAGTGGAGACGTGTGGAGTGGAGTGGAGTGGAGTGGAGTGGAGTGGAGTGGAGTGGAGTGGAGTGGAGAGGAGTAAAACGGAGTGGAGTGGAGTGAAGTGGAGTGGAGTAGAGTGGAGTGGAGTGGAGTGGAGTGGAGTGGAGTGGAGTGGAGTGGAGAGGTGTGGAGTGGAGTGGAGTGTAGTGGAGTGGAGAGGTGTGGTGTGGAGTGGAGTGGAGTGGAGTGGAGTGGAGTGGAGTAGAGTGGTGCGGAGCGGAGTGGAGTGGAGTGGAGAGGTGTGGTGTTGAGTGGAGTGGAGTGGAGTGGAGTGGAGTGGAGTGGAGTGGAGTGGAGTGCAGTGGAGTGCAGTGGAGTGGAGTGGAGTGGAGTGGAGAGGTGTGGTGTTGAGTGGAGTAGAGTGGAGTGGAGTGGAGAGGAGTAAAACGGAGTGGAGTGGAGTGGAGTGGAGTGGAGTGGAGTGGAGTGGAGTGGAGTGGAGTGGAGTGGAGTGGAGTGGAGTGGAGTGGAGTGGAGAGGAGTGGAGTGGAGAGGAGTAAAACGGAGTGGAGTGGAGTGGAGTGGAGAGGTGTGGAGTGGAGTGGAGTGGAGTGGAGTGGAGTGGAGTGGAGTGGAGTGGAGTGGAGTGGAGTGGAGTGGAGTGGAGAGGAGTGTAGTGGAGAGGAGGAAAACGGAGTGGAGTGGAGTGGAGTGGAGTGGAGTTGAGAGGAGTGGAGTGGAGCGGAGTGCAGTGGAGTGGAGTCGAGTGGAGTCGAGTGGAGTAGAGTGGAGTGGAGTGGAGTGGAGACGTGTGGAGTGGAGTGGAGTGGAGTGGAGTGGAGTGGAGTGGAGTGGAGTGGAGTGGAGTGGAGTGGAGTGGAGTGGAGTGGAGTGGAGTGGAGTGGAGTGGAGTGGAGAGGAGTAAAACGGAGTGGAGTGGAGTGAAGTGGAGTGGAGTGGAGTGGAGTGGAGTGGAGAGTTGTGGAGTGGAGTGGAGTGTAGTGGAGAGGTGTGGTGTTGAGTGGAGTGGAGTGGAGTGGTGTGGAGTGGATTGGAGTGGAGTGGAGTGGAGTGGAGTGGAGTGGAGTGGAGTGGAGTGGTGCGGAGCGGAGTGGAGTGGAGTGGAGAGGTGTGGTGTTGAGTGGAGTGGAGTGGAGTGGAGTGGAGTGGAGTGGAGTGGAGAGGCGTAAAACGGAGTGGAGTGGAGAGGTGTGGAGTGGAGTGGAGTGGAGTGGAGTGCAGTGGAGTGCAGTGGAGTGGAGTGGAGTGGAGTGGAGTGGAGAGGTGTGGTGTTGAGTGGAGTGGAGTGGAGTGGAGTGGAGTGGAGTGGAGTGGAGTGGAGTGGAGTGGAGTGGAGTGGAGTGGAGAGGAGTAAAACGGAGTGGAGTGGAGTGGAGTGGAGTGGAGTGGAGAGGAGTGGAGTGGAGAGGAGTAAAACGGAGTGGAGTGGAGTGGAGTGGAGTGGAGAGGTGTGGAGTGGAGTGGAGTGGAGTGGCGTGGAGTGGAGTGGAGTGGAGTGGAGTGGAGTGGAGAGGAGTGGAGTGGAGAGGTGTAAAACGGAGTGGAGTGGAGTGGAGTGGAGTGGAGTGGAGTGGAGTGGAGTGGAGTGGAGTGGAGTGGAGTAGAGTGGTGCGGAGCGGAGTGGAGTGGAGTGGAGAGGTGTGGTGTTGAGTGGAGTGGAGTGGAGTGGAGTGGAGTGGAGTGGAGTGGAGAGGCGTAAAACGGAGTGGAGTGGAGAGGTGTGGAGTGGAGTGGAGTGGAGTGGAGTGGAGTGCAGTGGAGTGCAGTGGAGTGCAGTGGAGTGGAGTGGAGTGGAGTGGAGAGGTGTGGTGTTGAGTGGAGTGGAGTGGAGTGGAGTGGAGTGGAGTGGAGTGGAGTGGAGTGGAGTGGAGTGGAGTGGAGTGGAGTGGAGTGGAGAGGAGTAAAACGGAGTGGAGTGGAGTGGAGTGGAGTGGAGTGGAGTGGAGTGGAGTGGAGAGGAGTGGAGTGGAGAGGAGTAAAACGGATTGGAGTGGAGTGGAGTGGAGTGGAGAGGTGTGGAGTGGAGTGGAGTGGAGTGGCGTGGAGTGGAGTGGAGTGGAGTGGAGTGGAGTGGAGTGGAGAGGAGTGGAGTGGAGAGGTGTAAAACGGAGTGGAGTGGAGTGGAGTGGAGTGGAGTGGAGTGGAGTGGAGTGGAGTGGAGTGGAGTGGAGTGGAGTGGAGTGGAGTGGAGTGGAGTGGAGTGGTGAGGAGTGGAGTGGAGTGGAGAGGAGTAAAACGGAGTGGAGTGGAGTGGAGTGGAGTGGAGTGGAGTGGAGTGGAGTGGAGTGGAGAGGTGTGGAGTGGAGTGGAGTGGAGTGGAGAGGTGTGGAGTGGAGTGGAGTGGAGTGGAGAGGTGTGGAGTGGAGTGGAGTGGAGTGGAGAGGTGTGGTGTGGAGTGGAGTAGAGTGGAGTGGAGTTGAGTGGAGTGGAGTGGAGTGGAGTGGAGTGGAGTAGAGTGGTGCGGAGCGGAGTGGAGTGGAGTGGAGTGGAGTGGAGTGGAGTGGAGTGGAGAGGTGTGGAGTGGAGTGGAGTGGAGTGGAGTGGAGAGGTGTGGTGTGGAGTGGAGTGGAGTGGAGTGGAGTGGAGTGGAGTGGAATGGAGAGGAGTAAAACGGAGTGGAGTGGAGTGGAGTGGAGTGGAGTGGAGTGGAGTGGAGTGGAGTGGAGTGGAGTGGAGTGGAGTGGAGAGGAGTGGAGTGGAGAGGAGTAAAACGGAGTGGAGTGGAGTGGAGTGGAGTGGAGTGGAGTGGAGTGGAGTGGAGTGGAGTGGAGTGGAGTGGAGTGGAGTGGAGAGGAGTGGAGTGGAGAGGAGTAAAACGGAGTGGAGTGGAGTGGAGTGGAGTGGAGTGGAGTGGAGTGGAGTGGAGTGGAGTGGAGTGGAGTGGAGTGGAGTGGAGTGGAGTGGAGTGGAGTAGAGTGGAGTGTAGAGGTGTGGAGTGGAGTGGAGTGGAGTGGAGTGGAGAGGTGTGGAGTGGAGTGGAGTGGAGTGGAGTGGAGAGGTGTGGTGTGGAGTGGAGTGGAGTGGAGTGGAGTGTAGTGGAGTGGAGTGGAGTGCAGTGGAGTGCAGTGGAGTGGAGTGCAGTGGAGTGCAGTGGAGTGGAGTGGACAGGAGTAAAACGGAGTGGAGTGGAGTGGAGTGGAGTGGAGTGGAGTGGAGTGGAGTGGAGTGGAGTGGAGTGGAGTGGAGTGGAGTGGAGTGGAGTGGAGAGGAGTGGAGTGGAGTGGAGAGGAGTAAAACGGAGTGGAGTGGAGTGGAGTGGAGTGGAGTGGAGTGGAGTGGAGTGGAGTGGAGTGGAGAGGTGTGGAGTGGAGTGCAGTGGAGTGGAGTGCAGTGGAGTGCAGTGGAGTGGAGTGGAGAGGAGAGGAGAAAAACGGAGTGGAGTGGAGTGGAGTGGAGTGGAGTGGAGTGGAGAGGTGTGGAGTGGAGTGGAGTGGAGTGGAGTGGAGTGGAGTGGAGTGGAGTGGAGTGGAGTGGAGAGGAGTAAAACGGAGTGGAGTGGAGTGGAGTGGAGTGGAGTGGAGTGGAGTGGAGTGGAGTGGTGTGGAGTGGAGTGCAGTGCAGTGGAGTGCAGTGGAGTGCAGTGGAGTGGAGTGGAGTGGAGAGGAGTAAAACGGAGTGGAGTGGAGTGGAGTGGAGTGGAGTGGAGTGGAGTGGAGTGGAGTGGAGTGGAGTGGAGTGGAGTGGAGTGGAGTGGAGTGGAGTGGAGAGGAGTGGAGTGGAGAGGAGTAAAACGGAGTGGAGTGGAGTGGAGTGGAGAGGTGTGGAGTGGAGAGGAGTGGAGTGCAGTGGAGTGCAGTGGAGTGGAGTGCAGTGGAGTGCAGTGGAGTGGAGTGGAGTGGACAGGAGTAAAACGGAGTGGAGTGGAGTGCAGTGGAGTGGAGTGGATTGGAGAGGAGTAAAACGGAGTGGAGTGGAGTGGAGTGGAGTGGAGTGGAGTGGAGTGGAGTGGAGTGGAGTGGAGTGGAGTGGAGTGGAGTGGAGTGGAGTGGAGTGGAGTGGAGTGGAGGAGAGTGGTGCGGAGCGGAGTGGAGTGGAGTGGAGAGGTGTGGTGTTGAGTGGAGTAGAGTGGAGTGGAGTGGAGTGGACTGGAGTGGAGTGGAGTGGAATGGAGTGGAGAGGAGTAAAACGGAGTGGAGTGGAGTGGAGTGGAGTGGAGAGGTGTGGAGTGGAGTGGAGTGGAGTGGAGTGGAGTGGAGTGGAGTGGAGTGGAGTGGAGTGGAGAGGAGTGGAGTAGAGTGGTGCGGAGCGGAGTGGAGTGGAGTGGAGAGGTGTGATGTTGAGTGGAATAGAGTGGAGTGGAGTGGAGTGGAGTGGAGAGGAGTGGAGTGGAGTGGAGTGGAGTGGAGTGGAGTGGAGAGGAGTAAAACGGAGTGGAGTGGAGTGGAGAGGAGTGGAGAGGAGTGGAGAGGTGTGGTGTGGAGTGGAGTGAAGTGAAGTGGAGTGGAGTGGAGTGGAGTGGAGAGGTGTTGAGTGGAGTGGAGTGGAGTGGAGTGGAGTGGAGTGGAGTGGAGTGGAGTGGAGTGGAGTGGAGTGGAATGGAGTCTAGTGGAGTGGAGAGGATTGGAGTGGAGTGGAATGGACTGGAGTGGAGTGGAGTGGAGAGGAGTGGAGTGGACTGGAGTGGAGTGGAGGGGTGTGGTTTGGAGTGGTGGGGTGTGGTATGGAGTGGAGTGGAGTGGAGTAGAGTGGAGTGGAGAGGTGTGGTGTGGAGTGGAGTGGAGTGGAGTGGAGTGGAGTGGAGTGGAGTGGAGTGGAGTGGAGTGGTGCGGAGCGGAGTGGAGTGGAGAGGTGTGGTGTTGAGTGGAGTAGAGTGGAGTGGAGTGCAGTGGAGTGGAGTGGAGAGGAGTAAAACGGAGTGGAGTGGAGTGGAGAGGAGTAAAACGGAGTGGAGTGGAGTGGAGTGGAGTGGAGTGGAGTGGAGTGGAGTGGAGTGGAGTGGAGTGGAGTGGAGTGGAGTGGAGAGGTGTGGTGTGGAGTGGAGTGGAGTGGAGAGGTGTGGAGTGGAGTGGAGTGGAGAGGTGTGGTGTGGACAGGAGTGAAGTGAAGTGGAGTGGAGTGGAGTAGAGTGGAGTGGAGTGGAGTGGAGCGGAGTGCAGTGGAGTGCAGTGGAGTGGAGTGGAGTGGAGTGGAGTGGAGTGGAGAGGTGTGGTGTTGACTTGAGAGGAGTGGAGTGGAGTGGTGTGGAGTGGTGTGGAGTGGAGTGGAGAGGAGTGGAGTGGAGAGGAGTAAAATTGAGTGGAGTGGAGTGGAGTGGAGTGGAGTGGAGTGGAGTGGAGTGGAGAGGTGTGGAGTGGAGTGGAGTGGAGTGGAGTGGAGTAGAGTGGAGTGGAGAGGTGTGGAGTGGAGTGGAGTGGAGTGGAGTGGAGAGGTGTGGAGTGGAGTGGAGTGGAGTGGTGTGGAGAGGTGTGGTGTGGAGTGGAGTGGAGTGCAGTGGAGTGGAGTGGAGTGGAGAGGAGAAAAACGGAGTGGAGTGGAGTGGAGTGGAGTGGAGTGGAGAGGTGTGGAGTGGAGTGGAGTGGACTGGAGTGGAGAGGAGTAAAACGGAGTGGAGTGGAGTGGAGTGGAGTGGAGTGGTGTGGAGTGGAGTGGAGTGGAGTGGAGTGGAGTGGAGCGGTGTGGTGTGGTCTGGACTGGAGTGAGGTGAAGTGGAGTGGAGTGGAGTAGAGTGGAGTGGAGTGGAGCGGAGTGCAGTGGAGTGCAGTGGAGTGGAGTGGAGTGGAGTGGAGTGGAGTGGAGAGGTGTGGTGTTGACTTGAGAGGAGTGGAGTGGAGTGGAGTGGTGTGGAGTGGAGTGGAGAGGAGTGGAGTGGAGAGGAGTAAAATTGAGTGGAGTGGAGTGGAGTGGAGTGGAGTGGAGTGGAGTGGAGTGGAGTGGAGTGGAGTGGAGAGGAGTGGACTGGAGTGGAGTGGAGTGGAGAGGTGTGGAGTGGAGTGGAGTGGAGTGGAGTAGAGTGGAGTGTAGAGGTGTGGAGTGGAGTGGAGTGGAGTGGAGAGGTGTGGAGTGGAGTGGAGTGGAGAGGTGTGGTGTGGAGTGGAGTGGAGTGGAGTGGAGTGGAGTGGAGTGGAGTGGAGTGGAGTGGAGTGGAGTGGAGTGGAGTGCAGTGGAGTGCAGTGGAGTGGAGTGGACAGGAGTAAAACGGAGTGGAGTGGAGTGGAGTGGAGTGGAGAGGTGTGGAGTGGAGTGGAGTGGAGTGGAGTGGAGTGGAGTGGAGTGGAGTGGAGTGGAGTGGAGTGGAGTGGAGTGGAGTGGAGTGGAGTGGAGTGGAGTGGAGAGGAGTGGAGTGGAGAGAAGTAAAACGGAGTGGAGTGGAGTGGAGTGGAGTGGAGTGGAGTGGAGTGGAGAGGTGTGGAGTGAAGTGCAGTGGAGTGGAGTGGAGTGGAGTGCAGTGGAGTGGAGTGGAGTGGAGAGGAGAAAAACGGAGTGGAGTGGAGTGGAGTGGAGTGGAGTGGAGTGGAGTGGAGTGGAGTGGAGTGGAGTGGAGTGGAGTGGAGTGGAGTGGAGTGGTGAGGAGTGGAGTGGAGAGGAGTAAAACGGAGTGGAGTGGAGTGGAGTGGAGTGGAGTGGAGTGGAGTGGAGAGGTGTGGAGTGGAGTGGAGTGGAGTGGAGAGGTGTGGAGTGGAGTGGAGTGGAGTGGAGAGGTGTGGAGTGGAGTGGAGTGGAGTGGAGTGGAGTGGAGTGGAGTGGAGAGGTGTGGTGTGGAGTGGAGTGGAGTGGAGTGGAGTTGAGTGGAGTGGAGTGGAGTGGAGTGGAGTAGAGTGGTGCGGAGCGGAGTGGAGTGGAGTGGAGTGGAGTGGAGTGGAGTGGAGAGGTGTGGAGTGGAGTGGAGTGGAGTGGAGAGGTGTGGTGTGGAGTGGAGTGGAGTGGAGTGGAGTGGAGTGGAGTGGAGTGGAGTGGAGAGGAGTGGAGTGGAGTGGAGTGGAGTGGAGTGGAGTGGAGAGGAGTGGAGTGGAGAGGAGTAAAACGGAGTGGAGTGGAGTGGAGTGGAGTGGAGTGGAGTGGAGTGGAGTGGAGTGGAGTGGAGAGGAGTAAAACGGAGTGGAGTGGAGTGGAGTGGAGTGGAGTGGAGTGGAGTGGAGTGGAGTGGAGTGGAGTGGAGTGGAGTGGAGTGGAGAGGTGTGGAGTGGAGTGGAGTGGAGTGGAGAGGTGTGGTGTGGAGTGGAGTGGAGTGGAGTGGAGTGGAGTGGAGTGGAGTGGAGTGGAGAGGAGTGGAGTGGAGTGGAGTGGAGTGGAGTGGAGTGGAGAGGAGTGGAGTGGAGAGGAGTAAAACGGAGTGGAGTGGAGTGGAGTGGAGTGGAGTGGAGTGGAGTGGAGTGGAGTGGAGTGGAGAGGAGTAAAACGGAGTGGAGTGGAGTGGAGTGGAGTGGAGTGGAGTGGAGTGGAGTGGAGTGGAGTGGAGTGGAGTGGAGTGGAGTGGAGAGGAGTGGAGTGGAGAGGAGTAAAACGGAGTGGAGTGGAGTGGAGTGGAGTGGAGTGGAGTGGAGTGGAGTGGAGTGGAGTGGAGTGGAGTGGAGTGGAGTGGAGTGGAGTGGAGTGGAGAGGAGTGGAGTGGAGAGGAGTAAAACGGAGTGGAGTGGAGTGGAGTGGAGTGGAGTGGAGTGGAGTGGAGTGGAGTGGAGTGGAGTGGAGTGGAGAGGAGTAAAACGGAGTGGAGTGGAGTGGAGTGGAGTGGAGTGGAGATGTGGGGTGGAGTGGAGTGGAGTGGAGTGGAGTGGAGTGGAGTGCAGTGGAGTGAAGTGGAGTGGAGTGGAGTGGAGAGGAGTGGAGTGGAGAGGAGTAAAACGGAGTGGAGTGGAGTGGAGTGGAGTGGAGTGGAGTGGAGTGGAGTGGAGTGGAGTGGAGTGGAGTGGAGTGGAGTGGAGTGGAGTGGAGTGGAGTGGAGTGGAGTGGAGTGGAGTGGAGAGGAGTAAAACGGAGTGGAGTGGAGTGAAGTGGAGTGGAGTGGAGTGGAGTGGAGTGGAGAGGTGTGGAGTGGAGTGGAGTGTAGTGGAGAGGTGTGGTGTTGAGTGGAGTGGAGTGGAGTGGAGTGGTGTGGAGTGGAGTGGAGTGGAGTGGAGTGGAGTGGAGTGGAGTGGAGTGGAGTGGAGTGGAGTAGAGTGGTGCGGAGCGGAGTGGAGTGGAGTGGAGAGGTGTGGTGTTGAGTGGAGTGGAGTGGAGTGGAGTGGAGTGGAGTGGAGTGGAGTGGAGAGGCGTAAAACGGAGTGGAGTGGAGAGGTGTGGAGTGGAGTGGAGTGGAGTGGAGTGGAGTGCAGTGGAGTGCAGTGGAGTGCAGTGGAGTGGAGTGGAGTGGAGTGGAGAGGTGTGGTGTTGAGTGGAGTGGAGTGGAGTGGAGTGGAGTGGAGTGGAGTGGAGTGGAGTGGAGTGGAGTGGAGTGGAGTAAAACGGAGTGGAGTGGAGTGGAGTGGAGTGGAGTGGAGTGGAGTGGAGTGGAGTGGAGTGGAGTGGAGTGGAGTGGAGAGGAGTGGAGTGGAGAGGAGTAAAACGGAGTGGAGTGGAGTGGAGTGGAGTGGAGAGGTGTGGAGTGGAGTGGAGTGGAGTGGAGTGGAGTGGAGTGGAGTGGAGTGGAGTGGAGTGGAGTGGAGTGGAGAGGAGTGGAGTGGAGAGGTGTAAAACGGAGTGAAGTGGAGTGGAGTGGAGTGGAGTGGAGTGGAGTGGAGTGGAGTGGAGTGGAGTGGAGTGGAGTGGAGTGGAGTGGAGTGGAGTAGAGTGGTGCGGAGCGGAGTGGAGTGGAGTGGAGAGGTGTGGTGTTGAGTGGAGTGGAGTGGAGTGGAGTGGAGTGGAGTGGAGAGGCGTAAAACGGAGTGGAGTGGAGAGGTGTGGAGTGGAGTGGAGTGGAGTGGAGTGGAGTGGAGTGCAGTGGAGTGCAGTGGAGTGCAGTGGAGTGGAGTGGAGTGGAGTGGAGAGGTGTGGTGTTGAGTGGAGTGGAGTGGAGTGGAGTGGAGTGGAGTGGAGTGGAGTGGAGTGGAGTGGAGTGGAGTGGAGTGGAGAGGAGTAAAACGGAGTGGAGTGGAGTGGAGTGGAGTGGAGTGGAGTGGAGAGGAGTGGAGTGGAGAGGAGTAAAACGGAGTGGAGTGGAGTGGAGTGGAGTGGAGAGGTGTGGAGTGGAGTGGAGTGGAGTGGCGTGGAGTGGAGTGGAGTGGAGTGGAGTGGAGTGGAGTGGAGTGGAGAGGAGTGGAGTGGAGAGGTGTAAAACGGAGTGGAGTGGAGTGGAGTGGAGTGAAGTGGAGTGGAGTGGAGTGGAGTGGAGTGGAGTGGAGTGGAGTGGAGTGGAGTGGAGTGGAGTGCAGTGGAGTGCAGTGGAGTGCAGTGGAGTGGAGTGGAGAGGAGTAAAACAGAGTGGAGTGGAGTGGAGTGGAGTGGAGAGGTGTGGAGTGGAGTGGAGTGGAGTGGAGTGGAGTGGAGTGGAGTGGAGTGGAGTGGAGTGGAGTGGAGAGGAGTGGAGTGGAGTGGAGAGAAGTAAAACGGAGTGGAGTGGAGTGGAGTGGAGTGGAGTGGAGTGGAGTGGAGTGGAGTGGAGTGGAGAGGTGTGGAGTGAAGTGCAGTGGAGTGGAGTGGAGTGGAGTGCAGTGGAGTGGAGTGGAGTGGAGAGGAGAAAAACGGAGTGGAGTGGAGTGGAGTGGAGTGGAGTGGAGTGGAGTGGAGTGGACAGGTGTGGAGTGGAGTGGAGTGGAGTGGAGTGGAGTGGAGTGGAGTGGAGTGGAGTGGAGTGGAGTGGAGTGGAGTGGTGAGGAGTGGAGTGGAGAGGAGTAAAACGGAGTGGAGTGGAGTGGAGTGTAGTGGAGTGGAGTGGAGAGGTGTGGAGTGGAGTGGAGTGGAGTGGAGAGGTGTGGAGTGGAGTGGAGTGGAGTGGAGTGGAGAGGTGTGGAGTGGAGTGGAGTGGAGTGGAGTGGAGTGGAGAGTGTGGTGTGGAGTGGAGTGGAGTGGAGTGGAGTTGAGTGGAGTGGAGTGGAGTGGAGTGGAGTGGAGTAGAGTGGTGCGGAGCGGAGTGGAGTGGAGTGGAGTGGAGTGGAGTGGAGTGGAGTGGAGTGGAGTGGAGAGGTGTGGAGTGGAGTGGAGTGGAGTGGAGAGGTGTGGTGTGGAGTGGAGTGGAGTGGAGTGGAGTGGAGTGGAGTGGAATGGAGAGGAGTAAAACGGAGTGGAGTGGAGTGGAGTGGAGTGGAGTGGAGTGGAGTGGAGTGGAGTGGAGTGGAGTGGAGTGGAGTGGAGTGGAGTGGAGTGGAGTGGAGTGGAGAGGAGTGGAGTGGAGAGGAGTAAAACGGAGTGGGGTGGAGTGGAGTGGAGTGGAGTGGAGTGGAGTGGAGTGGAGTGGAGTGGAGTGGAGAGGAGTGGAGTGGAGAGGAGTAAAACGGAGTGGAGTGGAGTGGAGTGGAGTGGAGTGGAGTGGAGTGGAGTGGAGTGGAGAGGAGTGGAGTGGAGAGGAGTAAAACGGAGTGGAGTGGAGTGGAGTGGAGTGGAGTGGAGTGGAGTGGAGTGGAGTGGAGTGGAGTGGAGTGGAGTGGAGTAGAGTGGAGTGGAGTGGAGTGGAGTGGAGAGGAGTGGAGTGAGGAGTAAAACGGAGTGGAGTGGAGTGGAGTGGAGTGGAGTGGAGTGGAGTGGAGTGGAGTGGAGTGGAGTGGAGTGGAGTGGAGTGGAGTGGAGAGGTGTGGAGTGGAGTGGAGTGGAGTGCGTGGAGTGGAGTTGAGTGGAGTGGAGTGGAGTGGAGTGGAGTGGAGTGGAGT